>CALNXK010000203.1:860000-907089 GCA_942486035.1 Porites lobata | reverse complement strand
AAAGCAAGACATATTTTAAAAAGAACGTGTACCGAATTAAATCGGAAAAGCGTTGCCTCTTATGAGCTGCCTAATGAGAAGCAAAAAAAAAACTACAGTCAAACCTGTATGTAACGGCCCTGTATATAGCGGCCACCTTGTATACTACGGCTACTGAAAAACTCTCCGAAATATTGCCATATATGTTCTGTAAAGTTGATCTGTATAAATCGGTCACCACTCTATAACGGATGCGGTCACCCTTTAGACTCCCAAAATGCACAATTCCATTATTTTTTTGGACCTGTTTATAATGGTCATTCAAATTGGATTACGATCAAATCATGGACAAACTTCAATATGTGCGCTCCAAGGTACACGGAAAAATGAATGCTAGCGAAATCGTCCAATCAGTTAACCTTTTCATGGCAATCGAATGGGGGAGCTACAAGCGTTGAACGAACTCAATATCAAGTTGAATTGAAAGGAAACCTGTATATACATATAGCGGTCACCCATTTCTCAAGGGTGATAGTTATATAGGTTTGACTGTACGCAGTATTTTCCCTGCAACATGGTTAAAGAGAGGATAATCCTCTGTAGTTAATATTGAGACGCTAATACGACTAATATTGTTGACACTGCTTTTGCTACACAAACTTTTTAAAAACTAACTTTTATTAGAAATTCCATTTTTTTCTGTGCTTTTGTGGTCGTTTTTGAACAAACAAAGAAACAAGAAAATATCACGTACTGCTTTGTAATTCGAAAAGAAGAAGTTTTGATAAGCGTCGCCCTCAGATAAGTACCGAACCGTTAGTCGAGAAAAATGGCAACCAATTCGTAACGGAAGTGTACATAACACGTTGCGAAAATAAACCATCTTTCAGCCATGGAGAAATATAAAGAGTAAAAGGATACTGCTAATCCTTGATCACACCACGTGATCACCAGCTGAAACAGTTTTAACTTTGCAAACGCTTTCGCTCCTAAAATCGTAAAAATAAAGCATGTTGAAAACATTTCTTATGTCTTACTCCCTTTCTTCCTGCCATTTCTCAAAATATCTCATTTGTCAGTGTTCTTATAGTGTATCAGTATCTTTGTATGTCTGTCGCAGTGTGATGAACCAGAAGCATATCATCATTCTGGATGGTTTAATAAGTTTTCTATAGCGATGAGGATAGACACAATTGTGCGCAACTTTCGTGATTTCAGTTGTCATTTTGTTACTTTCATCACTTTCATGTACAGCAATGGCCAATTTCCGGACAATTTCAAACAATAAGCCACTCTAAAACTAAGCCGGAGGTTAAAAGGTACGTACAGTTAAACTAAAGAATCCGTAATAGCTCATGCACGTCATAGGAGCCTAATCTATGTTCAAGAGAATGAAGAACTATGCCGTTAAAGACTAATCGCAAGTAGCCTACGAGTAAAAACCGTAATTGCCATTTTTGTGCTATCAAGAGCCCGTGAGCAAACAAAATTTGATGATGACTGGTTAAAGTCTGGACTCCAAATCTAAACTTCAATTTCTTCCATGTTATTTAAAAGTTTGAACTTTAATTGTAGCCGTTTGAACTTTTGTGAGGAAACAAATTAAAGAAATGCTACGGTATTTTCACAAGAACGCGATAATTAGAATCCTTTACCAACATTACTAGCATAATTATGATAACCCAGTCTATTTCTTAGATACTAATAAGTTTATAAACCTCTGAAATCACCTGCTATTATTGGTTTGATTGATAATGGTCGAATGTCCGTGGCGTTTTTGGCATCTACCAGTGAGTAAATGTAATTTCCTATGAACGTTGAAAATACGAACAAACAAAAAGTCACTCACAGCGAACGCAGCGAAGCAAACTCAAAGCAAATGAGATCAGCCAAAGCTAGCAAGCCCCTGACGGACCATTCCAAAGCAAGTCAAAAATATTCAATATCAGTGGTTAACCAATCAAAAAGTAGGCAATATTTCTTTACTTTCTAAATACAAGTAGCCTTACCTAAACGAAGGTTTGCATACGCTCTGTTGCTGTACAGTTTCGACTTTAGGTCTTCGTCCACGCAGTTTACTCTAATTCCCTCAGTATAAAAGTAAACGGCGTTGCTGTAATCGTCCTTTAAGTACGCTTCGTTGCCTTCGGTTTTGTACACCTCAGCTATTGCTAAAAATGAAGCAGGTTGAAATGTCATTAACCCTCATGGTCTATAGCCCGCGTACAGCCTCCCCGTCCCCTCCCCTGCATTGTCCCCAGTCGCTCACGATCACTTTTTAGGGGATATTTGAGTTCATTTTTTAGGAAAAGAGCCGAAAGGAGTGATGGGAAGGGGAGAGGAAGCGAAGCTTTCTCTCTTTTTCCTTCCCATCACTCCCCGCTCGCGTTCTTCCCTCGTTCCTATCATACCCCGGTCGAGCTCCTCGCTGGGTCCAGCTTTCGCCCTTCTCACTTGTTCCGTGCTCCCCACAAAGCTTTGAACATGGGCTTTACAAGTGTTCCAAATTTGGTCCTTGGTTAAGTTTCAATGTAAGTGCAGTATCCTCGACGTCAGAGCCTAAGGTGGCAATTTTAACTTGACAGGGAGAGAATAGAAGAAATGGAGCGAGACGATTATTTTAAAATTTTCCGTCATAGGGGGGAGATTATTCGAGGGAGGCGATTAGTGGAGGGACGGTTATTATTCGATGAAATACAGTAATTGTGCAATTAAAACAATGAGAGGATCCTTTCGGCAGGAAAAGTGATAGAAAAATAAAGAAAGAAAACTAAAATAAAATGATGAATTATAATTGTGAGTACAAAAGATAAGAGTACAATACGGGACTACAGTGTGCAACTTTTTAATATGTTCATTTCCGTCTTCGTCTCTTTGCTAGAGATTACCAAACAACAAATATGACGGAGATCATTTATTCCCTGGTTAGGCAAATGGTGTCACTTGTTAACTCATAAATGGCGTTGACCATTGATCACAGATTTATGAAATAGTGGCAAATTTGGTCGTTCAGTTCCTCACTTTCTGAGGTTAAAACTGTTAAAAAAGCTGAAAATGCAACGGCAAATATAACAATGAATCCGAAAGATAAAGAAATTAGTCGACCACAAATTCTAGGAAGGGCCTAATCTAGATTAAAAGTTAAAAAACCACCTTCAGTAGAGATAATGCTTAACGACTTTGACTCTTTAACCACTTCCGTATGTTGATTGTTTTCAAATGACGGTTTTTTTTTTTTGTTTTCTGTATCTTTTATTTCATTCCTCCTTATTTTGCTATGTTAAAGTCCTGTTGGTGATACACTGTTAACAGTTGTAAGAATCTTTACCTTTCAGTGTGTCATCATCAAAGTTCAGCTCTCGTCCGGTACCAAGTGATGTAACATCACTCTCACTTGCTGCTCCGTTTCCACTCTGTGCCATAATGGTTTGATCTGGAAAAATCACTAAAAAGCTTTAAATTAATATTCTCTTTACTTGTATAAGTATTATTACCAAAACAGCCATTCATTTTGCCACACTGAAATGGTAAACTCACATTAGTATAAAACTTTCATTGAAACAAATTCATTGAAATTATGTGGCAGGCAGTCATGAAACGCGCGGTGAAGTCATTTTCATAGAACAGGACAGTACACGTACTCTAATTCAGTTTTCCATTGCGCTTTCAATCAAGACATGAAACTGCTTTCCAGAATTTCAGTGGCCCACCCGCTCAAGTCACCCTAGTAACCGACCATTGCGAACTTACGTTTCGACAACCTTGTTAGCTGATTCATCTTCAGATTCAGAGTGATGTTTTTTTTTTTTTTCAGTTATTTTTTTTGTTACGTAGTCAATCGAGTTAGTAGCAGTAGGGAGTTACAATGCGACTTCTGTAACACGTGACAGAACCATATTTGAAAATAGAATCAGGAGTCAATTGCAGCAATGTGCTATCAGTAGAATGTCCCTTGTAAACATAATGTCTCATTTTCGTGCAAGTGAAACTCGGTTAAGTTTACTTGGAGATTCATAGAACTCATGAAAGGAGATAATAGTCATAATTTGCAACATGCAGCTTTCGTTATTGATCAGTGATACTTTGTTGATAAAAATTCGTGATAAAAACATTGTTAGTTAGATAAATCCCGTTTGCTAATTAAAGATATTTGGTGGCTATGACCAAATTGACAACAGCACTTTTTTCACCTTTATAAAAACTGCCAAAACTTAAGATTGGATTAACACTGAAATAACCTTTGCAAATAATAGTAATGATCATCATAATCATCAACATCATCATAATCATAATGTTAATAATAATAAATGGTACCATGTGAAGGTGCTGTGGTTGCACCGTAGGAATTCTGCATCCTTTAGTATAAATGCAACCTTTCTGAACGTTTCGGTTGATGGGTTCAACGAGGGTCTTCAAAAGTATAACAAATTACCATGGGAATAATGTTTGGCACTAATATAAAGTGAAAATCCTTATACTACCGCAACTGGGCGCGATATCACACTATCGAAGCCGGTCGTGTAGTAGAAGTATACGCATGCTAAAAAATTAATATTGAACCGGCTAGTGGTATACCGAACTCCGTAACACAGCGAAGAAAAATCGACAAATTCGACAACTTAAACCATGCTAAAAATCGCCGAGCCAACAACAAAAAATTCCGCATGTTTAGAACTAACACAATATCAGAATTCAAGACCACAATTGAATATTAAGTACTGCATGAAAATTTGCCAAACACCCCAATACCGCAAACTTTCTCAATGTAGGGCGCTAAAAATGTAAAACTCTACTATACTCTCCCCTCCCCGAGACATACGTTTGATTCCAAGTGCCCCACCGTGGGCAACAGTGCCTCGAGGCAACGCAAATACCCAAAGGGGATGGTCACGCTTCAAATTAACTGACCCATTGGGTTTATTGCAGGCCCTTTCACCGGGGTTGAGGGTGCTTCGTTTTCCAGTTGAGTGTATTTCGGTTTCCAAAAAATACAGGATACTTGGTACTTTTCGCATTCGTGGTTGTTTCCTTTTTACTTATAGGTCTCTCAGATTCAGCTTCATTTTCGACAATCTGTTTTGCGGTTATGAAGTACGTCATAAGCAAAACTTTAGATTAAGAAATTTGGGGTGGAACGAAACTCCAGTGAAGGTACTCCGGATTTCAAGTGATGGCGATGATAGAAGGATTTTTTGGGTTTAAAATTTTCAATTCCGGGATTCTTTTGGGGTAGGAAAAATTTGGCAAGTATTTTCTTAGTTGGCTTAATTTTAACTGAATAATCTTGTTGGTGAGCAGTTCTGTATCGGATATTTGTGGGAGTTAATTTTTGGTCCAGGGAACTTTTGGGGTTTTGACTTTCCCCCCATTCGGTCATCCACGTCTCTTGGAATCCTGAATACCCCTTGGGAACGAAACTTGCTATGGTATAAAAAAATGAAATGGTGAATTATAATTTTGGGTATAAAAGATAGGAGTACAATACGGACTATCGTGTGCAACTTTTTTGTGTATTGATTTCCGTCTTCGTCTCTTTGCTACAGATTAAAAAGAAAAATACGAGGGGGATAATTTATTCCTTGGTTAGGCATGCAAATGGCGTCACTTGTTAACTCGTCAATGGCATTGATCATGACATTGGTCACGTGAAATAGGAGCAAATTTGGTCGTTCCGTTCCTCACTTTCTGATGTTAAAAATGCTAAAAAAGCTGAAAATGCATTAAATTTGTAGCTCACACTAATAAACCGTTATGCGGTGTGTGTGCATCTTTCGGGTTGGCGGGAAAATAGGAATCATACTTGCCGGGAGCTAATGCAGGGCTATATGTAACGGTGAATCCGCAAGATAAAGGAACAAGTCGTCGACCACAAATTTTAGAAAAAGTTTAATCTAGATAAAAAATAAAAAACACCTTCAGTGGAGATAATGTTTAACGATTTTCAGTCTTTATTTATGTTGAATGTTTTTAAATTGCGGTTTTCCTTTCTGTATCTTTTATGTCATTTCTCCATAAATTTCTCTGTTAAAGGCCTTTTGGTGATACACTATTAACAGTTGTCAGAATCTTTACCTTTCAGTGTGTCATCATCAAAGTTCAGCTCTTGTCCGGTACCAAGTGATGTAACATCACCCTCACTTGTTGCTCCGTTTCCACTCTGTGCCATGATGGTTTGATCTGGAAAAATCAGTATAAAGCTGTAAATTGACATTATCTTCAGTTGTATATAAAGCACCAGTACCTAAACAACCATTCATTTTGCCACAAGTGATAAACTCGACCACAAATTCTAGGAAAAGCCTAATCTAGATAAAATATTAAAAAACCACCTTCAGTATAGAGATAATGTTTAACGACTTTGACTCTTTAACCACTTCCGTATGTTGAATGTTTTCAAATGACGGTTCTTTGTCTTTTTTGTGTATTTTATTTCATTTCTCCTTAGTTTGCTATATTAAAGGCCTTTTGGTGATACACTATTAACAGTTGTAAGAATCTTTACCTTTCAGTGTGTCATCATCAAAGTTCAGCTCCTGTCCGGTACCAAGTGATGTAACATCACCCTCACTTGCTGCTCCGTTTCCACTCTGTGCCATAATGGTTTGATCTGGAAAAATCAGTATAACGCTTTAAGTTAATATCAACTTCACTTGTACAGCATTATTACCAAAACAACCATTCATTTTGCCACAAGTGGTAAACTCACATTAGTATAAAACTTTAATTGAAACCAAACCATTGAAATTATGTGGTAGGCAGTCATGAAACGCGCTGTGAAGTCATTTTCTAACAACAGGATAGTTCACGTACTCTGATTCAGTTTTCCATTGCGCTTTCAATCAAGACATGAAACTGCTTTCCAGAATTTCAGTGGCCCACTCGCCCACGTCACCCTAGTAACCGACCATTGCGAACTTACGTTTCAACAACCTTGTTAGCTGATTCATCTTGAGATTCAGAGAAATGTTTTTTTTTTTCAGTTATTTTCTTTTCAGTTTAACGTAGTCAATCGACTTAAGTAGCAGTAGGGAGTTACAGTGCCACTTCAGTAACACGTGACAGCACCATAGATCGCGGAGGAATGGCTATTGTTCTCGGGACATTTACTTACAGTTGAGCTAGAAGCATAGGTCTGTAATATTGCAGGTGAAGGGATGAAAGTCCCTCTTCAATACTCGATCAATACGAAGAGTCGACTGAAAGCAGACAATATTTTAAAGTTCGTGGCACCAGCTAATGACGTACTTCACAAGTGAGTGGTTTTCTGTGGCGTATTGTTATATTTGACAGCCATTGTTATTCATACCTATGCTTAAAACAATAGCTCGCTGGTCTTAGGTACGCTAAGTTTTTACCAGACTTTTTCAAACTCGCAGGAACAGTGGTTCTTGTCCATAAATTGTAAATGTTAAAAAGTATTCTGTTTAAGGAAAGACTAATCTTACATAATTTATTTGTGGATTTCAGGATTTTGTCACAGGTTTCAAGAAAATCGCGCCAAAAGTCAGCTTTCATACAAAAAATGCCCTCTTTTTAGCAATTTTCAAGTGCTAAGGGATAGTACTTCCGCTGCACAAAATTTTTATCTTTTGTGCTTAAACCGTTGACAAATCATTCATTTTCAATACTTCGTCAGTGGATTTGTAATTTTGGAGCTAACGAAGTCGCGCCAATGAGTTTTACCAACGCTGGTGGCCAAAAAGGCCCATTCTTCTCTTATTCGGAGCTTATTCAAAGCGCTCGTGCATTTGAATTTGTCGCTTCGGCGTTCATGAATAATTAATGCTGTCCACTCATTCTGCATGATAGGCTCCTGATTCTGTTTTGAAATGATTTGAAAACAGAATCAGGAGTCAATTGCAGCAATGTGCTATCATTAGAATGACCCTTATAGACATAATGTCTCATTTTCGTGAAAGTGACAGTCGGTTAAGTTTACTTGGAGATTTATAGAACTCATGAAAGGAGATAATAGTAATAATTTGCAACAGCTTTCGTTATTGATCAGTGATACTTTGTTGATAAAAATTCGTGATAAAACATTGTTAATTTGATAAATTCCGTTTGCTACTTAAGAGCAAATGTTACCATCGGTCAAACATTTCGTGGCAACAGCTCAAAATTCAATTTGGCCCATATTCTCAGGTTAGGTAGACCTTAATGTGAAACAAATCGCTGCATAGTTCGTTTGGCTGAATATCGATTAGTTTTCGAGAAAATCAATAATAACCGAATCCTGAGAATTTGCCACGTTTTGAGCTTACAATTTCGGTCGAAAAAGAATGCTTCGCGTAGCGAAATAACACATTCTAGAGAAATAAAATCTACAAAATCTTGTAGAATGATGCCAAAATATGTGTTAAAAGCAAATTGAGCGATTCTTTTCCGTTTACTTTGAAAATATAATTACATTTCGCAAACCCTCTTTTATCAAGATGAAAACTTGCCAAAAAATAACCTTTAATCTAAGTATGTGGTACTAAATGAAATACGTCGAAAAATCTGGATTTCGAAAGCCGAATAATCGTTCATTTACATATTCAAAGGATTTTTTGGGGAAATGATTTAGCGCGAAGAAATTCAATTTTAAAGTTGGATACAATGCCCTGTTTTAACCGACCTTCCAATTTATGTAATAAACACCCAGAAATACAAGTTTTCCAAATATAGCATTCAGTCAAAAGCGGGATTGACGTAAAAATTTAACTAACATGTTTTAAAATCAAAGGGATAGATTGTATTTCTGCTGTCCCTTCGTTTGATACAAAACTCAATCAAACTACAAGATAATTTGTCAAGATAACGTAGCTGTCATGTTTGTTTACACTCCACCGTGAAGACTAGACGCGAGATGTTTTGTTGGGAAGTTTTCCCGACCAATTATCTCTGAATTTAAGATCAGAGATCAGATTTAAAAAGTTATTTCCGTTTGCCTTTCCTCCAAAATCAGTTTCGAACTAATAAGCAAACCAAAGGCAAACAATTTAACGAGCCGTTTGTCTCAAACTGATACATTGAAAACATGTCTTAAATATAGTCTGTGACAATTTCGCACAGGAATCAAATCTTTTGATCATGAAATTAAAAGGTCTTTTGACTTTCTTTACCAGCATATGAAGACTTCCATATGTTCATAGTATAATAACAACTTACACTTTCCTTGCGAACGTAGCCAAAACGGAGCTGGGCGTTGTCAGCAAGTTAGATTCGCAGAACATTGTAGCAACTCGTTACGGTTGCGTGACCAATTTTTATTTCCGGAATTGAGAGCGGAAGTTCATGTGCACGGACTTTTTGTGACTGGAAAATCATGAACCTTTATATAATGCTGCTGCTAAACATTTCAAACTAACGAGGCTTTTTAGTTACAATATCAATTTTTACATTTTATACCCTCAGCTATATTCTACGGCGATAAACCACATAAACCAACTTCAAGAAGATCAAGCTTCTGAATAAATTTCAAAACTGTCAAAGATGAAACACAAAGAGTTTTTACACGTCTACTAAAAGCTTTACCCCAAATCGAACAGAAAATGTAAGTGATTAAATGCGGGTGCCATGATGAATTAATTGCCTTGTTCAAGAAAGACGTCGCCACATCTCAAGTTCGGAAAAACTAACTCGTGGTTCTGACCATCACCCAGTTTTTTTTTTTTTAATAATTCCGCTCGGTAATGGTCTTCAGCTATTAAAAGGGTAAGAACATTATTGTCTCAGTGAGTTAAACGGGATCACCCGGACACGACCGGTCACGGATAATGAATTCCTCGATAAACTAATTTTAACAAAGACTATGCAAATTTTCCAAAAACTATTGTTAAAGACATCCACGAGGAATGATAGATGGTAAAGTAAAGTACTGACTTTAAAAAAAAATTGAAAAAAGAAATCCAAATTATTTGGCCACATGTTCGACTACGCCCCCCAACCTCCAGTGTTCGAAAATTGTAACTAACGATTCCCACCACTCCCTAAACGTGTAGCTCCAGTTTTCTATATCAAAGCATTGACCCTACAAAGTCTATGCGAAATCAGCTCGGAATGGTTCCCAAATCATTACAATTTGCAGTTGAAACTGGTGTTCATTGACTAGTGCAAGTCCTCCTCTAACTAAAGTTTTCGTTAGGACGAGACGCATATGACTTCTTACCATTCCTCTAACTGTTTTTACAAAAAGAGTATTATTAGACACTGTAGACCTACAAAAGGAGAACGGTTTGCTTTCTGTCCAGTGGGCGGTTCAACTCGAAGGATTTCTCGATAAAATAGGGCGTGGTTGATCACGTGATACAGTTAAAAATAATTTTAAAAATGAAATTGGAAGATTCCTTATGATTGGCCTTAAATTGTTAGTCACGAGATAGCTTGAAAAAACTTTACATTAGACCATCCCCCCTTAAATCTACTTGAAAATGTACAAGATTCTCCGTTTGTGGGTGTGGCTGTGATTCCCTTTCTCTCCACAGACTTAAGTAATTTATAACAACTTGTCCCTTTTCGTATAACACTTTTCCTTTTGTTGGCTTTTCCCTGGCTTTTATCGTAAAAGCTACGAGGATAATTTTGACGAGACACTTTACAACCCCCGTCAGTCGTCACTCTAAAAAGTTCTATAGACGACACACATAGCGTAGAGCCGTCAATTTCAGTTTACCCGAAATAAGACATTCTCGACATCACTGACTATTTCGTAGGTTAATCTCTACATATTCTGGTCAGCCTTACTAGTTTTACAGCCACACCTGGCCACAACGCCTTCAATAATTTCCATATACTGCTGCTTGCGCTGGCCAGTCATCGATGCTACATCCAGTTCTAAGGCTGCACAGATGTTCTGCAGTGTTGGTATCGAAACCTTCGCCAGCCTAGACTGACCTACGATCTCACAGATGTTGTATGTTTCGTATATGGTGGAATGCTGAAGAGCTAATGCTTTCGTTACTTCGTTGAACATTTCTTCGATTGCCTTCTCTGTTATCAGCTCATTCTTTTCAGGTTCTTCCTCCTCACTGGATTGTTCCACACTATACGTTTTCTTTGCTGACAAGCGAGAAAAAAATCCTGCTATTTGTAGTGGTGTGAGATCGCAGTTGTCGAAGGTATGCTTTACTCTTTGCGTTGCCTTTAAGACGCTCGTTGGATCTGCTTTTTGCCCAGTGCGTTCTCCAGCTTGAAAGACTTCAGTCAGATAGTTTTTCTGCGCCACCGTGAGATTCTTTATCTGTACTCCTGCTGACTTAAAAGCCCATCCCATCGGTAGCACGGAGCCATCACCCTCCACTGACATAGCTGCACCGCATACCGTCATCAACTATTTCTGGTAGGACGCCAGGACCACGCTCCATTTTGGTGGCGTACATGGTAATTGCCTTGTCGTACAGTGTTTCCTGTTCCAGGGCATACTTGTGTTAACCACAGTCCAGATGTTTTTCTAGTATTGTACAAAGGACTTGACACATCCTTCTTCTGGACAGAAAAACAGATCGCTTCCTTCGTCGTTACAGCTTTCATCGTCGTCGCTGTTATTTCTGTTCTGTGGAGCCTCTTCTAAAACCGGTTTTTGCTTTGGTTTACTCCTGGCTTTGGCAGTTTGGAAAGATACTTCAGCACTGGAACTCTGTTTCTGTTTGTTTAGCTGAGGAAGACTCCCAACTTGTTGGCGAAAGTTGCTCCAGGGTACAAATTTGCCAGAGCCAATTCCATAAGCTCTCCAAACATGTAAACCTTCCTTGGTGTATGCAATGTAGTTAATGAAACTAACTCCCTCCCATTTTACTGGTCCAGGAGTGGACTTTGCAGCATGTTGTGGCCCGCTCACCGTCACCCGTACACCAGAAATTGCGCCAGATGACTCAATGACCGTCATCATTTGTGAGGCCGTCTCTATGTCGTGGCCTGAATTGAGATGGGTGCCCATGTGACCTTTAATTGTCGCGGCCTTACGATCACACGATCCTTTTCCGCCTTGGGGGTCGGAAAAGTCAAAACGCTTTTTATAGTTCAATTGCTTGCTCGCGGGCAACATGGTAGACTGAAAGTAATGAAAACGCGCAAAGATAGCATCCTGCGTTATTGCCCCTTATATAAACAGAGTTGACTTCTGGCATGATTTCCTTAAGTTGACGAAAGACGTCATCAATAATGGCGAGGAACACGCGAGGAACACGCGTCGCAACTCTCTGTGTTTACAAACGTTTCACTAAAGCTGTTACAAAGTGAAGATTTCTACTGTTGGACTGCAAACAAATTCTCTCGGTTCACTCAAAACAAACAAAAACTGACACCTGTTTTTAAATTAGTATCGACATTCGTAATTAAATTTATTTGAAAAAAAAAGTGATAGCGACGACGTTTTTATCCGATTTCACGAGGTTTTTCCCGAGGGAAACGCCGCAAAATTTTTTTCGTTTCCTCCGGTAATGATTTTTTTTACAGCGATCATATTTGTCACTCTTTTGCTTTATCCGTTTTTTAAACAGGTTTCTTTTTTTCTTTCCTTCTTTTTTTACTCTGATATTTAATTTAAAAAAATCGCTAAGATCCACTGGACAGGTGTTCCATGTTCCAATCCCGCTTTTCTGTAGTTGTAGATTTCACTTGAATGAAACGGTATTTCACAACACCCACGTAATAACATATGTTTTTGACTTGAGGTCTCTTGGTTCCGCTTTGGTTTGCTGCTCAGTTCAAAACTAATGTTTCGGCAAAGAAGACTCACGAAAGGCACTCTAAGACCATTTTTGAGGAAAATGGAGGCAGTGAATAGGCACAACAAAAACCAACGTCCAAAGCATGGAAAACAAACAATGCCACCGTGCCGCTATTATGTCGTGGGAAATGATTTTGAACGACTGGTTCACGAACCAAACGACACCGGCCTGCAGAAATACAGTTTTCTTCATCATTGATTTGAAGACAAAAAGGTTAGATTCTATACGTTAAAATAGACCTCGACTTAATGTATTCTGCTTAACTTTTTAGGTGCTTCTGTCAAGTGTAATGTGCGTTGCAGTGTCATGTTACGCGTGGGACGAGTTGAAACACCGAAATTTATCCAAATTTAAAAATCGATTTGTTCGCTCTGAATCATTTCCCCAAAAACTCCTTTGGGAGTCTTAAAGAACAACTCTTTGACTTTTAAACACTAGGTTTACAACGAATTATACGCAGTACCACAAGCTTAAATAAAAGGCTAATTTTAGATAAGTTTTCTTCGCGATAAAAATAGGTCGGGCAAACTAAATTAGATTTCAAAAGTAAATAGCCAAGAATTGATAATATATAGATTTAGCCAGGGCTAAAAGCGAAGCTCTGGTTAATAATACGTGTAAACAAAAAAAATTAAATCGTGTAACGCTAAACAGGGGACGACAATGAAAATGGCTTCAAGAGTAATAGATCTAATTAGCAAAAAAGCAAATTGCACGTGCAGCACACTCTTTCTTCTAATTAGCAAAAAGCAAATTTGCACGTGCAGCACGCTTTTTTGTCTTTCCCTTGTCGTTGTTTTGCACGACTACAACACTGTACGAGTAAAACGTCAAACTTCCTAGTTAAACACTTTGTTTATGGAGAAATTGTTGTATGTGCTTACCCAATATTTTGTTTCCAGTGTTCATGTTCGCTTTTATTTTTCACTGCCGCTCATTTTCACCTTGCTGGCCGCTAGCATTTCTCATTTTCTCACCGCCGCTTTGAATTTCAATGTTTTTCTTCCAACGAATTTTCAATAACTCGCTCTAGCTCTTTCTCTGTTATCCACGTTACTGTGCACATAAAAAATAACGCCGAAAAAGACACGACTTTTTTCTTTCTAAAAGTCCGGGCGGCCATGTGATTTCCTTTCAAATAAAACCTTGAGTTGCATTTGGGTTCCCATACCTGTTGATTGAGTTATTTTACATTGGTACGCCTGTGGTGCGGACGGACGGTAGTACGGTCACGTGATTACCAAATTTTCTGGGATGGGTAGATTACCACATTTCCTTAGCTATGGGGCTCCGCCCACGCGCGCGCTTCGCGCGCGGGTGGAGCTCCGCTAAAAATTGCTTTAACGGTATTTTTTGACATCAGTCAACAATATGTGGTAGATTTTATTGCTCCAGAGTGTTTTACTTTGTAACGCGAGGCGTCGTAAATCGCCCTAGATTTCACATTGAAAAGGCGGCGTTTTCACAAAATTCAGTGATTATCGATTTTCTCGGAAACTAATCAATATTTAGCCAAACGAACTATGCAGCGATTTGTTTCACATTAAGGCCTACCTAACCTGAGAATATGGACCAAACTGATTTCTGAGCTGTTGCCACGAAACTTTCAAAATGTTTGATTTTTGGTAACATTTGCTCTTAAAGATATTTGGCGGCTATGACCACATTAACAACAGCCCTTTTTTTATCTTAAAAACTACCAAAACTTAAGATTGGGTTGGCACTGAAATAAACTTTTCAAATAATAATAATTATCATCATCATCATCAACATCACCATAATTATAATGTTAATAATAATAAATGGTACCATGTGAAGGTGCTGTGGTTGCACCATAGGATTTCGGCAGCCATTAACATAAATGCAGCCTTTCTAAACGTTTTTGTTGGTGGGTTCAACGTAGGTCTTCAACTGCATATCAAATTACCATGGGAATATTTTTTGGCACTAAAGTGAAAACCTTTCTACCACCGCAAATGGGCAGGATATCACACTATCGAAGCCGATCTTGTAGTAGAAGTATACGCATGCTAAAATATTAAGATTGGAGCGGCTAGTGGTAACACAGCGAAGAAAAATCGAAAAATTCGACAACTTAAACCATGCTAAAAATTGCCGAGATGTTTAGAAATAACACAATATCAGAATTCAAGACCACAATTATATATGTACCAAAAGGGGATGGTCACGCTTTAAATTAACTGACCCATTGTAGTTGATTGCAGGCCCTTTCACCAGAGTTGAGGGTGCTTCGTTTTCCAGTTGAGTATTTTTCGGTTTCTAAAAAATTGAGGATAATTGGTTCTTTTCCCATTCGTGGTTGTTTCCTTTTTACTTGTACGTCTCTCCGATTCAGCTTTATTTTCGACAATCTGTTTTGCTAGTATGAAGTAAGCCATAAGCAAAACTTTCGATTAAGGAATTTGGGTTGAACGAAACTCCAGCGAAGGTATAGTACTCGGGATTTCAAGTGACGGCGATGATGAAAGGATTTTTTTTTTCATTTTGCCACGAGTGGTAAACTCATCTTAGTATAAAACTTTTAGTGACTGAACAAATCAATCAAAATTCTGTGGCAGGCAGTCATGAAATGCGTGGTGAAGTAATTTTCAAACAACAAGACAGTACACGTAATCTGATTCAGTTTTCCATTTCGCTTTCAATCAAGACATGAAACTGTTTTCCAGAATTCAGTGGCCCACTCACGGCTCAGGCCACCCTAGTAACCAGCCATTGACAACTCACTTTTCGACAATCTCGGTAGCTGATTCACCTTCAGATTCAGAGCGATGTTTTTTATTTTTAATTATTTATTTTTTTGTTACGTAATCAATCCATTTAGTAGCAGCGAGTTACAGTGCCACCTCAGTAACGCGTGAGAGAACCATATTTGAAAACAGAATCAGGAGTCAATTGCAGCAATGTGCCATCATTAGAATGATCCTTATAAACATATTGTTTCTTTTTGGTCCAAGTGAAACTCGATTAAGTTTACTTGTAGCTTTTAACAGCTGAAGGAGATAATGGTCATAATTTGCAACAGCTTTCGTTATTGACAATACTTTGTTAATAAAAATTCGTGATAAAAACATTGTTAATTGGATAAATCCCGTTTACTACTTAAAGATATTTGAAGGCTATGACTACATTGACAACAACACTTTTTTTAACTTTCAAATTACAAAAACTTAAGATTGGATTAACACTAAAATAACCTTTTCAAATAATAATCATAATAATCATAATCATAATGATGGTAATAATTATAATCATAATCATGATAATAATGAGTTATAATAATAGCGGAGCTCCTCGCGCGCGCGAAGCGCGCGCAGAGCGGAGCACCATGGGTAAGAAAATTTGGTAAACTATCCATCTGAGAAAATTTGGTTATGACATAGCGTACGCCCGCCCGCCCACCCGTACACACGCTTCATGTAAGCCGATGTCAAATGTCACAAAGGATCTTGCACAACTTGACTCGCCTCTTAGTTATGTGAGCCATCCGTATGAGTACGATTAGATTGACAGCTGTCAAAATTAGGCTTCCGCTGACAATTATCACATGACTATCTCGCGGGCTCAGATGAAAGACCAGTCGTTTTGCCCTTACATATATAAGCGGATATAATATGTCACACTTACCAATTCAACATAAAAACAAACCTACGCCGGGCAAGGCTGTCAGTTGGCTGACAGTCGTTTAAAGATATATTGGCAAGCCAAATTAAGGTCAATTGACAGCTGTCAAAATGGGACATGTGCAGACCACTATTAGAAAACTAATAACGTGGGCTCAGGTTCGCTCAGGTACACGATCTGGCATTTTCCACTATATGCCGGACGGAGATGTCTTACTCACACTCGTAGTCTGTTAATTCGAATATTCGCCATTGTAATGAAGGTTAATTGACAGCTGTCAAACTAGAGTATACGCTGACCATCATCATCTGAGTGTATCGCGGGCTCATTAGCCTATCCATTGAGGTCAGGTAGTGTTTAAAGTTTTGCGCTGATATTTTATTTGATCAGGCTCAAGTTCAATTTTTTTAAAAAGCATATGAAATAAGTCGAGTTCATGAGCCGCACTTTTAAAATGTTGATTTCGAACTGATCTCGGACGCGAAAATTCAACCGGCTTTTACATTTACATGCGGGGAAGGCAATCACTTTTGACTTTTCTCACTGTCACGCGTTGGTCACGCTCTTCGTTCAATTTTTATGTTCTGATTGGTCAAAATTTGACAGGTGAGTTCATGCGGAAAATTTATGCAGCGTCTGGAAACTTGCCTACTGATAGCTGGAGCTTACAGAGTTTTGTGTCATCTTGTGATGTTTTAAACTGGCTGTTTCTACTTGGTTTACAAAATGAAATACAGCTGCTATCAAGATTGTTCTGTAATTCATGGCTGGTTTGTTTATTGCGCTCTTTGTTGACAAATGCACCGCTTGTCAAAGTCATTGGAAATCCGATTTCGGATGGCATCGTTTTCAAAAATGAGCCTACTCACTTGCCCTTGCTTGAGGCGTAAGAGGGTTGAAAATTCTGGAACACTTGATGACCTTCAGAAGCAGCATCTCGACTGGTAAGCCTGAGAAATTGTTGTCTTTGATGTGTTTTTTTTTTCGGTTTCCTGAAGTCGAGCGTATGGTTTATGCGGCTTAAGTTTATATACGAGCAATGATCTAACCTACAATAGTATCAGGTTTAAAAAGCCTTTAGACATTTTTTGACCTCAAATTCAAAGAAAATGTTCCGAAGATTATTTACTTATGATTTTGACTGTAAAAAGAAAGCCCTGAGCGATTTTCTTGCCTCGAGTTCATCTTGAAAAAGAGCAAACACCGGGAAGCCGGCTTAAAACATAAATAAGCTTATGCTTACCTGACTCATGATTTTCAAAGACACTTTACTCTCAATACTTCTCTTCGTGAATGAAAATTATTGTCTCTGTACATGTTTCACCGAATTATATTTATTTTATTGATTGTTAGTAGTCCCTCTCGCAATTTTTATCGCTGCACCGGTTGTATCCAGGCGAACATAAACATCTCATGCAGGAATACTCAAAACGCCGCGCGTAAATATCACTCGCTTTTAAAGGTTACACATAACAAAACCGTCCGCAGTTTAATAAATAAAGGGAAATAAAACCTAAACATACAATTTATCTCTCATGTTGAAGCGTAAATGGTAACTCTATTAATCGCAATGAAAATTTAGTGCCTGTCAAAAGTGAGCCCGGTCCGGCTGGCCGAAAAGTGATTTTGGGAATTTTTTTATCGTTTTCATTAAAAGCCCATTTTACCCTGCATATCACATAGGACCAGATTTTTCTAACTGATAGTCCTGGCATTATAGAATTCTCTTCATGAAAACGTTTTATAATTCAATGCTATAATTTGTTGTGCAAAGGAAGCGCGTGCTTTGATCGTCGTGGATATTGAACGAGTGCAAATTCTCTTGCAAAATTGTGAAAAACTGCAGAATTATAGGTTTAAATAGGGCAAAAAAGAACAAATTCTGTCTGAGGTTTGTATGATAAAAACAAGGGCCTCATAGTACTGTTTACCTGAGACGTGATGAGAAAAAGTATGTTTAAAAGGCTGGTTTACACTCCACCAGATTCGTCGCCAAGATTTACTAGTAAACTAAACTTGTCGAACACAAAAAATCCGGCCTGATTTTTTATTTTGGCCTCTCTTTTAGACAGAGGAATGCAACGTGTAAATTGGCTGCCACCAAGGACTATCGTGGCGCCTGTGTTTCTTAAAATTATATTTCGGGGTTGTCCAATTATCCATAGTCTCTCAAACGGAGCAATGTTGGAGAGAGTGGTGAATGCCACATTATGATTATTATCACATTATGATACACGAATAGGTAGGTCTATTTGTTTTCCAGGCCTAATCTACTGTGATCGAACATGATTGCTATTTTTGGGTGTACAAATAAGATTATTTAATAACTCGATGTAAAAGCTGTTTCACTCTTGGACTGTCAAATTATTTTTCTCTAAAATCACTTAGCCTTTGCCTCAAACGTCAAATGAATGTGCCCTGATCTGCGGATTACAAGTTTATTGTTTGATTTAAATTATGAATTTATTAACGGGAGCTTCGCTTTTAGCCCTGGCTAAATCTATATATTAAATGATACCATGTCAAGGTGCTGTGGTTACAGAATACCATTTTGGCATCCATTATTATAAATTTCTTTCTAATTGTTTCTGTTCATGGGTTCAACGAGGGTCTTCAACCGCATAACAAATTACCATGGGAATATTACTGTTTGGCACTAAAGTGAAAACCTTGTACACCCGCAACTGGGCACCACATCACACTATCGAAGCCGGTCTTGTAGTAGAATTATACGCATGCTCCAAAATTAAGATTGCAGGGGATAGGGGTATGCCGAACTCCGTAACACCGCAAAGAAAAATCAACAAATTCAACAAAACCATGCTAAAAATCACCGAGCCAAAAACAAAAAATTCCTCTTGTTTAGTAATGCCACAATATCAGAATTCAAGACCACAATTACATAAGTACCGCATGAAAATTTGGCAAACACCACAATACTGTAAAATTTCTCGATGTAAAGAGCTAAAAATTTAATCCTCCACCATACTCTCCCCTCCACGAGGCACGCGTTTGATTCCAAATACCCCACCCCATTGTAGTTTATTGCATGCCCTTTCAGCGGAGTTGAGTCGTTTTCCAGTTGAGTGTATTTCGGTTTCCAAAAAATAGAAGATACTTGGTTCTTTTCCCATTCGTGGTTGTTTCCTTTTTACTTGTAGATATCTGCGATTCAGCTTCGTAATCGACAATCTGTTTTGCGGTTATGAAGTACGTCATAAGCAAAACTTTCGATAAAGAAATTTGGGGTGGAACGAAACCCCAGTGGAGGTACTCCGGATTTTTAGTGACGGAGATGATCGAAGGATTTGTTGGGTTTGAAATTTTTGATTCCAGGATTCTTTTGGGGTAGGAAAATTTGGCAAGTATTTTTTTAGTTGGCTCGACCAAGACAGAATGATCATTCACGTCCATTGAAATGCGCAATAACCCTTGGGAACGAAACTTGCTATGGTATAAAAAAAATAAAATAGTGAATTAAAATTGTGAGGACAAAAGATAAGAGCGCAATGAAGACTATCGTGTGCAACTTTTTTTGTGTTCATTTCCGTCTCCGTCTCTTTGCTACAGATTAAAACAAAAAATATGACAGATATCATTTATTCCCCGGATAGGCAAATGGTGTCACTTGTTAACTCATAAATGGCGATGACCATGACATGACTGACATTGGTCACAGACTTGTGAAACAGTGGCAAATTTGGTCGTTCAGTTACTCACTTTCTGAAGTTAAAACTGCCAAAAAAGCTTGAAATGCATTAAATTTGTAGCTTTAGAGAATACTACTGAAGCGTTATGCGCAGTACGTGCGCATCTTTCGGGTTGGCGGGAAAATAGGAGTCGTACTTGCCGGGAGCTAATGCAGTGCTGGATACAACGGTGAATCCGCGAGAGAAAGTAATTCGTTCACCACGAAATCTAAAACAAGCCTAATCTAGATAAAAAATTTAAAAACCACCTTCACTGAGATAATGTTTAACGACTTTCACTCCTTAACCACTTTTGTATGTTGAACCTTTTCAAATGATGTTTTTTTTTCTTTTGTGTATCTTTTATTTCATTTCTCCTTAGTGTGCTATGTTAAGGTGATTCGCTGGAAGTGCACTGCGAATCTCTTACTGCGCATAACAAGATGGCCGCCGTAAAAAAAGAGCATCTCAGTAACATTATTAAAATGAAGTTTACTGAAGAGAAAAGCTATTGGAAATTTTTGCTTGCGGTTGTTTCTTGCCGAGGTGAGACTCAGTGTGTTGGGAATGTGCATAACGGAAGCAGTACGCGCGCTTGTTGCTGAGTTCGACTTCCTCATGGAGAACCTCGATAGTGGATGTTAAACTTGTTCTTACTTTGATTTTCATTTAAACGCTTTCTTTATCACACTGTGTCCTAAATGAGACATCTCGATGTAAATTCTGTAAAAACGGATTTTTTTAATACTTCTTCCCCCTTTCAGATATATGACATTTTGAAACGCGCCCCAGTCCTCTGTCAAAAATCGGACAAAATGCATTTGGTGCGCACTTCCTGCCGCTCTACCGCAAAAAGGAGTGCGGTGACCCCCATTTTTTATTTGATGATTTTAATAAGGACAGTGCTTCCTTTCGATGAGAAAAAAAATTGGCACAAATCTATGTTTAGTTTTTTGGCAATTTTACTAAATTGTACGGATTGAGCTATCACGGGTCGAATAGCGCGTGTCCAATTTAATTCTACTTTGGAGCGTAAATTAAAAACAAGGGCATTAAAAGGCATTTTTCTGGTACGTAAGTAGATAAACAATACATTAGAGTCAAATTCTGTGCAATACCACATGCATCATCGAAAAAACCTCTCCTTTTTGTCTAATTTTGGGCTGCGCGCCGTTTTTGTCAAAGGGTCCTAAATAGCAGCATTAGTCAGCATTGTGACGTCAAAACAAGCCCCGTGACCCATCATCTTGACTTGTTTCATCAGTGTACCAAGTTTCATCTACAATCTATTTTAGATTCTTTTACTAAGGAATCACCTTAAAAGCCTTTTGGTGATACACTATTAACAGTTGTAAGAATCTTCACCTTTCAATGTGCCATCATCAAAGTTCAGCTCTTGTCCGGTACCAAGTGACGTAACATCACTCTCATTTGCTGCTCCGTTTCCACTCTGGGCCATGATGGTTTGATCTGGAAAAATCAGTATTAAATAAAGCTTTAGATTAATATTATCTTCACTTGTATAAGCACTGGTACCAAAACAGCCATTCATTTTGCCACATTGTATAAGCACTGGTACCAAAACAGCCATTCATTTTGCCACAAGTAGTAAACTTATATTAGCATAAAACTTTTATAGAAACAAATCAATTAAACAATTCTGAGGCAGGCAGTCGTGAAAAGCGCGACAGTCACGCAATCTCATTCAGTTTTCCATTGCGGTTTCAATCAAGACGTGAAACTGCTTTTCAGAATTCAGTGGCCAACTCACGGCTCAGGCCACCCTAGTAACCAACCATTGTGAACCTTCCTTTTGACAACCTCATTGGCTGATTCATCTTCAGATTCAGAGCGATGTTTTTTTTCAAATATTCATTATTTTGTTACGCAGTCAATCCATTTAGTAGCAGCGAGTTACGGTGCCACCTTAGTAGCGCGAGACAGAACCATATTTAAAAACAGAATCGGGAGTTAAATGCAGCAATGTGCCATAATTGGAATAACCCTTAAAAAACATATTATTTCTTTTTGGTCCAATTAAGTGAAACTCGGTTAAGTTTACTTGTTTGTTGATAAAAATTCCTCATAAAAGCATTGTTAATTAGATAAATCCCGTTTGCTCTTTAAAAACATTTGGCGGCTATGACCACATTGACAACAACACCTTTTAGTTTGCTGTGTTAAAGGCCATCTGGTGATACACTATTAACAGTTGTAAGAGTCTTTACTTTTCAGTGTGTCATCATCAAAGTTCAGCTCTTGTCCGGTACCAAGTGATGTAACATCACTCTCACTTGCTGCTCCGTTTCCACTCTGTGCCATGATGGTTTGATCTGGAAAAATCAGTGTAGAGCTGTAAATTAATATTATCTTTAATAGTATAAGCACTGCGACCAAAACAGCCATTCCTTTTGCCAAAAATGGTAAACTTACATCAGTATAAAATTTTTATTGAAACAAATCAATTAAACAATTCTATGGCAGGCAGTCATGAAACGCTCGGTGAAGTCATTTTCATATAACAGGACAGTACACTTATTCTAATTCATATTTCCATTGCGCTTTCAATCCAGACATGAAACTGCTTTCCAGAATTCAATGCCCCACTCACGGCTCATGCCACCCTAGTAACCAAACATTGCCAACCTTCCTTTTGACAACCTCATTGGCTGATTCATCTTTAGATTCAGAGCGATGTTTTTTTCAAATATTCATTATTTTGTTACGTAGTCAATCCATTTAGTAGCAGCAAGTTACAGTGCCACTTCAGTAACGCGTGACAGAACCACATTTAAAAACAGAATCGGGAGTTAAATGCAGCAATGTGCCATAATCAAAGTAACTCTTAAAAAACATATTATTTCTTTTTGGTCCAATTAAGTGAAACTCGGTTAAGTTTACTTGTTTGTTGATAAAAATTCCTCATAAAAGCATTGTTAATTAGATAAATCCCGTTTGCTCTTTAAAAACATTTGGCGGCTATGACCACATTGACAACAACACCTTTTAGTTTGCTGTGTTAAAGGCCATCTGGTGATACACTATTAACAGTTGTAAGAGTCTTTACTTTTCAGTGTGTCATCATCAAAGTTCAGCTCTTGTCCGGTACCAAGTGATGTAACATCACTCTCACTTGCTGCTCCGTTTCCACTCTGTGCCATGATGGTTTGATCTGGAAAAATCAGTGTAAAGCTGTAAATTAATATTATCTTTAATAGTATAAGCACTGCGACCAAAACAGCCATTCCTTTTGCCAAAAATGGTAAACTTACATCAGTATAAAATTTTTATTGAAACAAATCAATTAAACAATTCTATGGCAGGCAGTCATGAAACGCTCGGTGAAGTCATTTTCATATAACAGGACAGTACACGTATTCTAATTCATATTTCCATTGCGCTTTCAATCCAGACATGAAACTGCTTTCCAGAATTCAATGCCCCACTCACGGCTCATGCCACCCTAGTAACCAAACATTGCCAACTCACGTTCGGCAATCTTGGTAGCAGATTCATCTTCAGATTCAGAGCGATGTTTTTTTTCAATTATTCATTATTTTGTTACGTAGTCAATCCATTTAGTAGCAGCGAGTTACACGGTTCTGTCACGCGTTATATTACTGAAGCGGCACTGTTTAAAAACAGAATCAGGAGTTATTTGCAGCAATGTGCCATCATTAGAATAACTCTTCAAAAACATATTATTTCTTTTTGGTCCAATTAAATGAAACTCGGTTAAATTTACTTGTTTATTATATGGAGGAGAGTGTTTTACTGGGAACTAAACCACTGGTAGATTCCATACGCCACTTCATCCGGGACCCGAGTGGCGTATTTTCCGTATGTCACCTTTGTGAGTGTCGTATCGTTCAATGACGTCTCGATTCCCGCCTTTTGCTTTTGTTGAAATGGTTTCTCCATATAATAAAAAGAACATTACACGTTGGCTCGAAGATATGAATTTTATGTTCTCGTGGCAAAAACAATATCTCACGAGTGAGCGAAGCGAACGAGTGAGATATTGTTCTTGCCACTCGAACATAAAATTCATATCTTCTCGCCACCGTGTAATATCCTCTATATATCATAGCCTTATAGAACTTAAGAAGATAATAGTCATAATTTGCAACAGCTTTCGTTACTGATAATACTTTGTTGATAAAAATTCCTCATAAAAACATTGTTAATTAGATAAATATAAACATTTGGCGGCTATGACCACATTGACAACAACACTTTTTAGTTTGCTGTGTTAAAGGCCATTTGGTGATACACTATTAACAGTTGTAAGAATCTTTACCTTTCAGTGTATCATCATCAAAGTTCAGCCCTTGTCCGGTACCAAGTGATGTAACATCACTTTCACATACTGCTCCGTTTCCACTCTGTGCCATGATGGTTTGATCTGGAAAATCAGTATAAAGCTGTAAATTAATATTATCTTCGATTGTATTAGCACTGCGACCAAAACAGCCATTCATTTTGCTACAAATGGTAAACTTACATTAGTATAAAATTTTAACTAAAACAAATCAATTAAACAATTCTGTGGCAGGCAGTCATGAAACTCGCGGTGAAGTCATTTTCATATAACAGGACAATACACGTAATCTTATTCATTTTCCCGTTGCGCGTTCAATCAAGAGATGAAACTGCTTTCCAGAATTCAATGCCCCACTCACAGCTCAGGCCACCCTAGTAACCAACCATTGCCAACTCACGTTTCGACAATCGCGGTAGCTGATTCATCTTCAGATTCAGAGCGATGTTTTTTTTTTCAGTTATTCATTATTTTGGTACTTGGAATAAAGCGTTGAAGCATTAAAAAAAAAATTCATTATTTTGTTACGTAGTCAATCCATTTAGTAGCAGCGAGTTACAGTGCCACTTCAGTAACGCGTGACAGAATCATATTTAAAAACAGAATCGGGAGTTAATTGCAGTAATGTGCCATCATTACAATGACCCTTAAAAAACATATTATTATTCATTTAAAGTAATTTCCCCAATTCTGATTGGCTAAAAGCTTACGCATAATTCACCATAACCAGTTACTGATGACTAAATTTGGAAGAATTTTGTGTTTAACGAGGAAATGACGTCAAAAATGCAGCCTTCTACAGGTTAATGCACCGTTAACCGCGAAGACCTGGGGATGAGAATGAGTTGTTTTGGTTCTGAAAACAAAAAATGGCGGACATTTTACATAGGATTTCGGCATCCGTTATTACAAATGCCTTTCTAATTGCTTTTGTTGATGGTTTTAACAAGGGTCTTCAACTGCAGAACAAGTTATCATGGGAATATTGTTTGGCATTAAAGTGAAAACCTTTCTACTACCTCAACTGGGCACGATATCACACTATTGAAGCCGGTCTTGTAGTAGAAGTATACGCATACGCAAAAAAAAAAAAAAACGAGATTGGAGCGGCTAGGAGTATACCGAACTCCGTAACACAGCAAAGAAAACTCGACAATTTCGACAAAACCATGCTAAAAATCGCCAGTCACAAAAAATTTCGCACGTTTAGAAATACCACAATATCAGAATGCAAGACCATAGTTACATAAGTATTGCTTTAAAGTTTGCCAAACACTACAATACTGCAAAATTTTTTCGATGTAAGGGGCTAAAAATGTAAAACTCTTCTATACTCTCCCCTCCCCGAGACAGACGTTTGATTACAAATGTCCCACCGTGGGTAAGAGGACCTAGAGGCAACGCAGATTCTCAAAGGGGATGGTCACGCTTCAAATTAACTGACCCACTGTAGTTGATTGCAGGCCCTTTCACCGGAGTTGAGGGTTCTTCGTTTTCCAGTCGCGTGTATTTCGGTTTCCAAAAAATAGAAGATACTTGGTTCTTTTCCCATTCGTGGTTGTTTCCGTTTTACTTTTAAGTCTTTACGATTCAGCTTCGTATTCGATAATCTGTTTTGTGGCTATGAAGTACGTCATAAGCAAAACTTTCGATTAAGAAATTTGAGGTTGAACAAAAACCCAGTGGAGGTACTCCGGATTTCAAGTGACGGCGATGATAGAAGGATTTTTTGGGTTTGAAATTTTCGATTCCGGGAGTTTTTGGAGTAGGAAAATCGGGCAAGTATTATCTTGGGCGGCTTGATATAAGTAAAGATTCGTGGTGGTGCTCGCGTATTTCGGCCGCGTAGTTCTGTATGGGATTTTTTTGGGGGGGGGAGGGGGGTGGGGGGAATTTTTGGTTGAGGGATTTTTTGGTGTTTTGATTTTTGCCCCCATACAATCATCCACGTCATTGCTGTGGTATATAAGTTTTTTTCGCCCTACTGATAAATAACATTAAAACTACCGTGAAAAAAAAATCGAAAAAATTAATTGAATGTATTAAATGGCAAGAAAGTTGAATTGCGAGGAATAAGCAAAAGTATGTATGTCTTTGTCCTTCAGTGGGTCCGGCTATTAAGGACGAGCTTAAATTTGTGCTAAAAGACCACAAATCCGTGATGGAAAATCTGTCTTAGATGGAATGACCGTCTCAAATAAATCCGCATGGATTTCTTTCTTTCTTTTATTTTTTTGTTTGTTTTTTGCTAAATGGGGAAAAGACGAACTAAATCAGTCAAATGCTTCTGGTAGAGAAAAGGTTGTGCTGAAGAATTTTGCGACTTGGAAATACGAAGGCAAGGAACAAGATTTATCTAAAACAGTTCATGTCCGAAGTTATTAACTAAAATACCTTACGTCAGTTTGTGAGGCTATTAATGCATTCACGGGAAACATAAAAAAAGCGATAAAAACAACTAGGAAACTTTTTGAAAACACTAATAGTGTGGCTTGTCTAGAAAGTGCACAGACAGCATAACATTGAACAATATTATATGCTTGTTACAGGTAGGAAAACCTTTCGCTAATTATAAAATCTAATTTATCAGATTTAGCCTACCTGTATTTTCACGAAGGAAGAACTTCTCTTTTTCGCTTCACTATAACTGTTTCACTCAGTCGTATCTTGATATGATGATATCAAAGGGGCGTCAACTGATTATAAAGACTTTGACAAATCATGTGATCAAAAGGACACGACGCAATTGGTTACAAGTTTATTTTAAGAAATTGTGTGTGATGATATTCTGCCTAAAAATATCTTTTATTAGTACCAATTCAAGATAATGATATAAACAAAAGAATATGACGCAAGCATATTTTATTTAAGGAAAATGTGTTTTTTGACATCCGATCGAAAATAAAACTGTTACTTGGCAATTTATACCTCGTTACACACATATAAAATATTTCGCTATACAATATTTCTCTTTCATGGAATCTCTCTCTTTCGTAGTTAAATCTGTAATACTCCTAAAAAAAAACCTGGAGTCATCCAGAAATAGTATTCGATGCCATTTCAGTGTGACAATAATAAGGGAGCCATACACTATACAATCACTTCAGTAGACCATTAATGCCTTTTCCAAATTTCGAAAAAGTGCAAAACTTTTCTTGTAAAAATGAGTTTCATTTGCATGAGAATAAAAAATCATTATTATCTGTCAATAGCTCTGCACTTAGCCTCGCTTTGGAACAGAGGCTTGAGTCAACTCGGAAATAGCCCGCATTGGTGAGGACTCATTTGTCTCTTACATTGTTCTGCTCATAGTAACCTACAATTAGCGTTGTGTTTTTTGCTCATAGCTATTCAGATCAAAAGACTCACAAAAATCATTTTTGACTCTAAACAGTCAAGAGTGTTTAAAAACTGGAGTATTTGAGCAGCAATTGGCAACAAAACTTTTGAGACAGTGTACTCAAATAGTGTAACTTCAGGGAACAAAACAATCCAAAACAATACATCCCCCCCTCCCCCCACCTCCCTCCTCCGTTCAAAGTTGGGGTATTTTGTTGTTTTCTACAGGCAACTTGAATAGCGGCACAACATTGCAAAGAGGGGATGGGGGAAGAAAAGCTTTATTTTCTCCTCTTGAGGTCTATAAAACGTCCGAAAGGCCCCTTAGTGCAAAGTGTCTCAGCAAATTTTGTCGCCGATTGTGGTTTCCCCACCCTGGCGGTCCAAACGAAAAAACTGAACAGTCAAGTGAAGAGAATGGTTTAAGACTTTCTTTAAAAATGTTTTTACTTTTCTCTCGGTAGCTATTAACTGCTATGTTATGTAGTCCAGTAAATATTTGTAGTGAGTATCGAACGTAGTTTTCGTTTGATTATTCGTGTTTCATGATCATTTTCTAATGAAACTACATCTTATTTATATAAATCTTATTTGACCCTTTATTACGTCCACTTTGAAATCACTGGCTATCCGTGCAATCTGATTGGCTCTCAGCAGTGTGATTTATTCCTAAATCGCACCATTTTTTGCTCTAAATCGCATCTGTTCCAAATCGCGTCATTCATGTTCTAAATCGCATCATTTCTGTTTTAAATCGCACCATTTTTGCTCTATATATCGCATCATTTCTGTTTCGAATACAAAATGAGATGTAAAAGCCTTTTTGTTTCGGCTTTATAACAAACCGGCTACTCCGTGAATAAAGTATTAGTACTGACTAAATTCTGCGATTTCAAAATGGATGTAATAAAGTGGTAATTATTGAACTTCGTGTCGTGCAATTTTGGTCTGAAATCATACTTGTGATTTCACATCAAACTCGCGCTGCGCGCTCGTTCGATTTTGAAATCACGCGTATGATTTCAGACCAAACTGCACTCCACTCAGTTCGATTACCATTATTAATTATGTGGGTATTTGGCGTTTTGCGCGATTGTAAAAAAAAATTGCGAAATTAAAGATTCGCGAGTAAACATTCTCAAGAAATTTGATACTTATATAGTCTACATAGGAAATTCAAATCAAGGAAGAAAATGAAGAAACATGTGATAATAAAAACTATGAGGACCGGAATCGACATGGGAGTTTCCCCACGCCTAAGGCACAAATTTAGTTGCATAAATGCATGAAGCTCTTACTTGGAGTCCGACGCGCGGTCGCTAAGCCCTCTTGCGCTATTTACAATATTTTTATTGTAAATAGCCTGCAAACGCAGGCGTTCTTCCGGTCATGTGGAGGAAAACCACGACTGGAAAAACATCTTCGCCTCGTTCACAGCCTATTATGAGTACTGCGCTTAACTTCCCCTTTGGTTTAACTTTCTGGGCAACAGTGTCATGAGGAGGTCCCATGAGGGGTCCAAAGAGTCTCGATATGGGTGCTTACAATAGTGGTTAATCTTTGACCCAGATCTTATTGGCGTCTATCTGTAGGGGACCGATTTTTTGATATGTCCCACGGGGGGTCGAGGGTTTTGGATGGAGGGGGGGAGGGTACAATTTTCGAGGAGGCTTAATTTTGGGGTTAATTTTGAAAATGCACAAAATGAGAGGGGGGTAGAACTTTTAAGACACAGTACTGGTCTTCTATGTAAAAGTTGTCAAACTATATTATGATTTAAGCAAATCCACGTTAGCTATGCTCATACACAAGCACTGAAGGACGTTTGATATTGATGGCGTTGTAACAGAGTTTGCCCGTCTGAAGGGTATACGTCTCTCCCTTTGCTTGTAACCTCTTTGATGGCGTCACTGTTTTATCCTTTTTTCCCTTAAACACTGCACCTTACCCACCGATAACACTAGAGATGGGTAAAATAAACAACTATTTACTGCATTTTCCTTCGTTTATCTTTACTGAAAACACAGGAGATGATATTTCCGAGACCCTAAATTTTAACATTTTCTGGTGGAGCATGCATCCAGAACCCTTAGATTTGGAGCGCCTTCGGAGCCTTAACTTCTCTTCCTGTGCGTACGTATACATCTTCAAAATCTCACACAACGCCCTGTACTACCGATATCTTATCGCTAATGAAATCATTGCCAAAGGAAGGAAAAAGAAAAAAAATTAAAAGAATGTGTTGGGGAGGGGGTGCATTTTAAATATTGTTATTGCAAGTTGCCAAGGGAGTACAATTTTCATATAAAGTTACTCTGAAGGAGTGAAGTTTTGATAAGCACACTTTTCTAAACCCCCTCCCACCCCTCTGCGACGGGGGCGACAGGTTTGGAAATGTGAGCCCGACCGTGGAAAGTGAAGGGTGATGAGAAATGAAACATTTAAAAAAGTTCTATTTTGGGTGAAAAATGAAAAAATATATATTAGTCATTTAGCAGCTTCATCAAAGTAACCACCGGGTTTGTTTCTATGGAAAAGAGACAGTACCAACGAAAGCTGCCAATTGCTAGTTGTTACTATCGGAAAGTAAGAACAAAACTGACCAAATACACCGTTCAAACACGAATTCTTGGTCGCTCACACTCGCTGATCTTTTTTTAACTTGAGAGTATTTATTTTTAAGTTTTTGATGCGAATTTGATGTAAATTAACGAGAAAACAAATCAATCAATAACAGTTCCTTGTCGAGACACCGGGTCGAATAATATATTGGAAAGATTTCGACTGCTGCTGATTAAACTAAGTCTATTTTCTTTTTAGTTCAAACATTTGTTTTGGGAACCTTAATTTGCTTCCTTGTCGTCGCAGCAAAGGCAAAAAAAACACGATTCAATTGGTTACGCGCCCGTCAACCGATAAAATAATTCAGAATTCTCGTATATCATTAGAAACCGGAAGATTTCCTGACGTAAAAAAGACAATCAAAAGATATTTATTTGATTCAAGCAAACGAAATTTTGGGACAAACCGGGTTCAACTTCAAATCTCTTCGATTGACTGGCCTTTAATTTCCCTCGCCGATCAGGTCGATTTCTGTAAGCGCCCAAGTCATTTTACGGCCTTTTGTTTTGGCTAAGCAAAAAGAGTGATCATAATTTAACAAACAAGAAAAACTGGGACCTTAATTTGCGTCTTCTGTGATCGCGAAGAGTCTACTTATACGAAAAAATAAAAATAGTCCGGCAGATTGAGTCGATCTGGGCAGTGGCTATACACAGTCTCAAACGAGCACCAAGCATGTTTTTACTTGATGAGTGGTTTTCTAGCATCAAATAACCATCTAAAACAAGAAACAGCCTTGGACTACTGAAACGTCGGATGATGTTTGGGGATTGTTTTCCTTGTCTGTAAGTACAAAATTAGTTTTATTATTTAGCCGCAGAGTCAGCTCAATACATCTGTTGATATATTCAATATCTCTCAATCATACTTAATGGCAATGTGCAGACTGTACAATTTGCGATTTTGTTTTGATAAACAAAAAAATAGAGTACAAGCTTTAAACCTTCCAGTCTATTAAAGTAAAAATCCGAACAAGAAAATTTCACGACCAAATCAAAACAAAAACAAAATTTCAGTCCAATTTACAAACCCATTAGATGAGATCATTCGAAGGAGCGGAGTTCACTTCGAGCTACTTCGATTTTTCCTGCTAGCATTAGATTACTTGCATATTTCATTGTTGCTTCTGTTTTTCATTAATTTCTCATTGTCCTAGAGCCTCAGGGCGTTTTGAGTTCGCAAATAGAAATATTAATCTGCATTTCAAAAGTTAATATGAAAAACAATTTAATTAAAAATGCTTTACAGAAAGGCTGGCCGGGTCAAGACCGCCCGATTTTTCAAGTTCTCTTCTTTTACATAGCATACGTGTTGAAATTTAGGACCTGGTGATTTCATAAACGTTAAAAAATGTAACAAATAGGAAAATAAATTGTATGTATTAACTTATTTACCGATGTACCGGTATACCGAATCAGTTTCAAATTTATTATGTTGCAAAACACAACATTATGGAGGACCAAACGCGAATTGATAAGACTATTCTGCTTTTAGTTTCGAAAGAAACATTCTCGTAAAAATAATTATGGCTTCCTTGGTGGTTTTACAAAACAAAACACAACCGATCTGTCATTGTTCGCTATACTCCACCTTAGACCTATTCGGTTAACTCAATGTTGTACCCAATTCAAATCTCCCGGGTTAAGATTCTTTGCATATTGTATTTGCATTATAATGTTGCATTCACATTTAAACGATATGGATATTCCTGAAACAAAAAGTTTTATTCCCAAAGGGTATGAATTGGGTGCAACATTGAGTTAGCCGAATAGGTCTATGAGCTACTCACATCTAAGCTGTAAGAACAGGAGCCGATTACCTTGTACGGATCCGCCTTTTGTTTACACTAGTGCACCTATCAATGTAATGCCGGCGGGGGTGAATTTAGGGCATGGGGTGGGGATTTGATTGTCTTTGTTGTCCCTGGGGTAGGGCATTTGACTGATCTTGTTCTCCCGGGGGTAGGGATATTTGAATCTTTCTTTGACTGCCGACTTGGACGAAAAAGACTGAGACCGAACATATGTTTCCCCCTTCCACGCTTCACGCATGCGCCATATGGTTTGAAAAGATCAGGAAGTCATGAAGGCCAATGAAAACGAGCGAAGGCTGAGTGGATTTCACTGTTTTGTCTTCAAATTTCGTTTGTTTTAGCATGTTTTTGATCAATTGAACCTCTTAAAATACTGTGGTATCAAAGTAAACGGAAGTAAAGAGAAACCAAGTCGATTTTTGCAAGTACAATTGATTAGTGTATGGCTCATTCGCTACCATCACTGTAAACTTATAAAACTGACTTTCTTTTACCCTTTACTAAGAACGGTATATTTAGACTTACAAAATGTGGACTTCGTCCGAAAGGTTTATGTATTCTACGCAGTGTAACACGGATTATGGTTAGAACGTATAATTGCAGCTGTAACAGGAACATGTATCTTTGGTGATGCAGCAACGTTTATAAAAGATTGCAGAGTTTTATCTGGAGATATTTTTATTACGCCTTTCTTAGGTTCTGCCTTGGGATTGACAGCAGTGTGCATTCTGGGGTGGGGAAATTTGGTTGCATTTGACTGGAATGATTTGCCCGTGGGCAGGAAATTTGATTGCAAATTTTTGAAAAAAGTCAAATCCCCACCCTATGCCCTGCCTCCCCCCCCACGCCGGCATTACATTGATAGGTGCATAGCTATAGACCCGCGGAATCGTGCAAGTTTTTGAAAGGGAAAGACCCTGTTAACACGGGTCCGGACGAATTTTTGACCTGTGTAACCTGTTGCACGGAACCTTGTACGGTACGGTTCCACTTCTAGGCAAACTCGTGTAAACATTTGAGCCGTGCAAGTTCTTGCACAGTTTGTGCGGTAAATGTCTGGAGCCTAGCTAGTTACGCGCCTTTGATAAAAAAGGTCATTCCAATGCTGACAACGGCAAAAAATTTGTACGGACTCGTGTAAACATTACTGTAACAAAATTTGCACGGTTCCGTGTAAATGGGTTGCACAGGTAAAAAAATCGTTCGTTCAAAAATTTGTCGGGACTCGCGCAAACGGGGTCTAAGATATGCAGAAGCGTGTTGGCAGTTCATTCGTGAAATACAAGCTAAATACAAGTTGTTTGCTGTTCCATTCTTCAAATTTCTAAACAGTCGTGCGGCTGACTGGTGACTTCCAGTCAAAAAGAAACGAGCCATTGACTATTCAAGTAACCCGGAAATGGACTGGCGAAATGGATTTTTAGATCGTTTCAGCTGTATTAAATGCGAAGGACTGGAACGCCGCTGAGGATAATGTTCAGTGAATTCTCCTGGGGCTAGTTGCGCGGAGGACGATTAGCGTAGCGTTGTCTTTGCGCTTGCTTGAAATTATTGATGGCAAATTTCTTTAAAGAGAAAGTGCGGTTAGCATGGTATATTTTACCTCGACAAGTCACTCGTAAACACGAAAAATGAAATTTATTGTGCGTCATAGTGCCCCGGGGGGTACTCCTGGGAATTATCGGTGGGAGTGTGCATCCCGGTTCTCCAACTCCTGACCCTGTTTCCGAACCAAACAAATGTCATTTTTCACATCCGTGTTCAGAACTGGCCTTTAAGAAATTATGTAATCATGACTTAAATTAGAACATTGAAAAGAAAATGTTCTTAAAAGCCATTCGAATTTCTCGAGTTTCTTTCCCATTTGGAATTGAAACGATAAATACGTTCATACACTTCCGTAGTTCCCTCGAAAACCATCCCCTATTCCAGACCAAAGTCCATACCCGTTTTCAGACTAAAACGGTACAAAAACCCCACCCTTTGGGGCGACACATACCTATATGGCTTATATAAGGGAGTACGCCGGCCCCTCCCCTCCCGGGCATAGTGCCTTTCGTTCCCGAAAAAACGTCACCGGTTAAATCTCCATGGATACACGTTGAACTGTCCGTTCACGACATCCCCTGTCTCCATCAAATTTCCAGTGTTAAAAACTCTCAAAATGGCTTGGATGACCACAATTACTTTATTAGTAGATAAATTATTCAGTACACCGTCTAGGAAGAAACAGCGACAACCGCGAATTGTATTAATGGGAGTTTTGGGACTTAATTAATTGAAGGCTGTTTAAAAAGTGCGTGTAACCTGACTTTATCCCACATGCCGGCAAACTTCTGTCTGCATCCCTGCACGAAATTTATAGCAATGTCGCATGAAATATGCTGTCGGCTATGTCCGGCACAAAATTTTATCATGGTCAACAACATCCTAACATCACTATGACATCGCACTTGTTTCTTCTTATGAAGGCTTAAAGAAAGAGATGTGTATGTATTACCCATTTATCGATAAATTGAAAATTATCGTGCTGTTTTCGTCTCATCATGGCTTTAATGAACGACATACAATACGCACCCTGCTTCGTTCCGCTTTGGCCACTTCTTTGTGTATAAAGTGTGTATATGAATATTTTTTGAAACGGGCGACATAAAGATAAATTGCGGGCGATGTAACTCTAGTGTCCAGTGACATAACTTCGGGCGAGATGACGTTCGGGCGACTTGACCGGTTACCCTATGTATGAGTGTACATTGTGGATAACGAAAAGTCATCGAGATGCCAGTGAAAGCAGACTTTGGCTAACAGCATCCCGCATGGGAAAGTTTCAGAATCTTGAAGATTTGGTGCAGGGCTTACAAAAATGACTGGATGTGGTGGTCAGCAGCGCTGGAGGTCTCTCTCAATACGCCGGAAGCGCTTCTTCTTCACGAAAAATACACGAGTCAGCACTGACCCTCTGCGCCATGGTTAAGGTACCCACCCCTCCCCCTCAAATATCAGCACAATCCCTAAATCATTCCGGTTGTAACAGTCTCTTGAGAGTTTTTGCTCCGTAAATTTTGATGAATGTTTATAGCACGCGCATACTTGATGCTCTCAGCAAGAATCGGTCCAGTTTTCACGTAAAATATCTACTGATTTCCGTTTCGTAAAAAACTTCGAAAAAAAAATTGAATGTCTTGAATCAAGAGGTTTAGCCCAGGAAGTGGTTACTTAAAAGTTGTAGTGTTTAAAGCCACAAGATTTTGCAAAGTTTTATTGGCTTCAATGCTACCAAACTATTTTTAAGCCTTTTTACTTTCGCAACAAATATCGTTAGTGCGACATAGCACTGCGAAACCGCGACAATACTTTAAAAACAATAGTCGCGTGTGAGACAATTAATAATTCATCAGTTCGACGCAGCAAATTAAAAGTCCTGTACACTTGCGAATTTCAACATGTTTGAAATCATGACAAGTGTTCCTTGGCGTGCAAAATCCTTTATTGAAACTTGACACTTAATAACTGGAAGTCTTTTAAATGAATTCGATTGTAAGAAAATATTGTCAATTTTTCTTTCTCCACCAAAAATACTTTGCATCATTCGTAAGAGGTTTCCCTAAGTCCCCCTTTAGTTTTTAAAGTATACAATTCTTAATTATTTATAATTGCCGAATAATCACACGAAGACTGATATTCGGCCTCGCGTTAAAACTAACCAGCCGATAATCACCTTACACGGCTGCTTTTCTCAGTGTCAAACTTTGAAAGAAAGTCTTGAACGAGAAACAAGGTACAGATCAACTGTATTTAGGCTAAACAAGCAGTGTACTCGATCTGAAGATCGTGGCTTAGCCCATCGAAAAGAGTAAATCCAATCTCATTTTCATAAATATTCGGGCTTTTAATTTTTCTCAAAAAAGATTGGAAAATGATCCACATTTCATAATTACAATAAAAATTTGCATCGTTTAAAGTTCCTGTTTTCTTGATTGACAATCCCTTATTACTAGGAAATGACCTAAATTCGATGATCATTATAATAAAAAAAATCTTTGTAGAACAGAACTGATCTTAAAAAATTTGGCTAATAATCGAAATCCCCAAAATAAGAATGGACTAAAAAAATCGCTTTATTTAAAGCACAACGTTTGATGCCAAAACTAGCCAGTTTCAGGGTCGTATATTGCTACAGGCCGAACTTTTATATATAAACCCGAAGCAATATCAGGTAGCAATATATTTTTTTTGGCGGAGTGCGCACTCACAAATTACGTCTTCGTCTTCTCTCCGAGGGCAGATTCTGGGTACGGGCTTAACGATATCCATGAGAAAATCCTCAACTGAGGTAAAGCCCAAATCAACGTGACATGTGAGGATTTTTGCTGAATTACCTCACTCTAAGCACCTGCTTCTTGATCTCGATTCAGGAAGGATCGATCACCATAACAACTTGTTTTCCTTTTTAGTGTAAATCGGAAGCACCGTCGCCCTTATCTCTGTGGTCGGTTCTTGTCAACTTGTTGCTTTGACGAGGCCTCTTGTGATGAACTATGGGCTTTCGAAAAACATTGGGCGCCAAAGGAAAAACAATTTTCGGTTGGACGCGGTTATGAAAAGGTGCCCCTAATCTTCACAGTGTTGGTTTATGGTTTTCATAGCATAAAACATCTGTTTATTGTAACCATCTGGTCTGTGGTAGTTTCCTCTGTTGAATAGAAACTCGGCCTGGTCTGTTCATTAATTCGTCGGTTTTAATATGTGTGATGGCTTGACATGAAAAAATGAATAAATACGAGATCAGAAATTCAAGCTTGAAGCTCTAAACGCTTGCCAAGCAGCGATAGCTCTTGCGATATCTTCGTGTTTCTTGAATCAGTTAGCTGAAATGCCCAGTTACAAATCAAGACAAATTACGTCATGTAGACAAAATGATTGCTAAAGTTAACCGCACTCCATAAACGCTTTTAAAAGTTTCTTTTACTGGTTAAATCGGTTTGGAGATAATTTGGTTGTGTGCCGCTCTGACGCATGCAAATTAGCTTGACTCGTATTGTTCGCAAATGAAAACAGCCGAGACAATTTTCAACTAGTAACCTATTTTAAGTAATTTCCTATCTACGCCGCTTGAAAATTTTAGGGACTGAACTTTTTATCACTGTGTAAAGCGTTTTAACGTTCAACAGAGCTACTTCAAGCATTGGAAAAAATGTACGCGGTGGTGTGTACACGCTAGCGGACAAATCCATGGCTTTGTGGGACAAAGTCAGAAGACGCTTGGGGAATTCGGAGAACTCCAATGGATGCAGTTGTGGTCTGGAATACCCAAGTACCGAAGGTGTTTTTTACGAAGATTATTTTACAAGGTAAGGGCGCGCGCGGAGAGGTAATTCCTCGGTGAAGTTTACCAAAGTTACGGTTTTTTAGGTTTGTAGGGTTTACAACTGGTGGTAAAATATTTCCTCATCGGCCGCCTGCCTCCGACAACCAGCGCGGTTTTAGCTTTAAATATTTCAACGCCATTTGGATTTTCTTTTCAGATCGTTAGCTCATTATCAAAACTAAGGCTTCTCGATGACTCCTAGTTTTGCCGTCGATTCCCAAACAAAAACGCAGGAATTTTTTTTTTCTCTGCGATCTAAATAATAAAAAAGATTGTAAAACATCACTGAATTTCCGGTCATCTCTAAGCTCAATTATTCAAAGCGATTACCCTTAAAAAATTCTCTTCGATTTTTCATGACAAGCTATTTGAATGAAGAGCTTTACTGTGAGTTACGTCTTCGATTCAGTTGAAAATTCAGGGCACAAAAAAATCGAACTGTTGGGATCAAAAGAGCGCGTGAGCGTAATATAAGGAGATTGCAAAAAAATGCGAAAAGACTGGTCACTAGGTTTTACTTTCCTGTTTACAAAATGGCGGACCTGTCGTTCGCATCAAGCTCTGGCTTAGAAACTCATACAATTCCTTTGAAAGAAAGGTGATATTTCTGGTTATGTTATTTTGATTACGCTTATAATTACTTGTTCTTTTTGTTAACCTAAGCTATTTTCGGCGATGTTTAAGATGAAACGAGGAGAATTTAGTGACAACGAAGATGTCAGTGTCAGATCGGCAGAACAGCTTGTTTCTGCTTGTTTGGATGGCTTTGTTCGATTTCGTTTTCGTTCAATCTTTGACTTGCAGAGTTGTTTATTTGTGGACGTATAAATTTTTCAGATCAACTGTCTTAACAATCAACCTGTGGTTTAACTGGAAAGCAACAAAAGTGCAATGTTGATTTGTTTTCAGTATAACTGAATCTTAAATTATAAATATTGAGTGAGTATTTAAACATTTAGACCGTGGAGCTGTTATATAAGTTATTATGTCAATATAAATGTTTTTACAATTTTTTTTGTTTAGATTCTCTTTACTTCTTCTTGAACCTGGAGAGATTTACTTCGAAGATTTCAGCGTTTTTTATTATCCATCTGATTTGCCTGAAGAAGAAGCAATCAAAAGGTAAGAAATTATTTTCTCTGTAACAGAATGTGAGCTTACCTCTTAAAGAAAGTTTCTACATGAAGCTTGAAATGTTATGTTATATCAATGAAAACCTCTCTGTAAGGCGTTATTGAATAATTTCCAGAAGGGCCCTGTCGGAATCTGTTATTTTTACTACAGTAAAGGTTTCAGAATTAGCTTTTTACCCACAATGGGTCATTGGAACTATTGTCTTTTTACTACAAAACCTGTGGCAATCGGAGATCAAGATCAAGATCTATCAGAATCCTGCCCTCCACAGGAGGTTAGGGGTGCGGATAAAAACAAAAACCAATAAAATGTCCCATTTCCCATGGGGCTAGTCCACTTTTATTTTCCATCATGATTCAGTGAGACCTCAATATTCGGGAACCCCTATTTTAATGTAAGTTACATTCTCTGCCCCAGGTACAATGTACCTGAATGTGATTTACATTAAAATAAGGGTTTCCCAATATTGAGGTCTCACTGAATCATGACGGAAAATGAAAGTGGACTAGCCCCATGGGAAATGGGACATTCCATTGTTTTTTTTTTTATCTGCACCCCACACCTCCTATGGAGGGCGGGATTCTGATGTCATAGTAAAATGTATGGAACAGGACACTGAATATATTGATATAATGTACCCCTTTATAACAAACAATATTATTGTTCGAGTGCTTAATGGCTCTACGGTGATATTGAAGTTCACTGAACAATGGACAAATGCTGCAAATGAATCCATTCATTTAGAAATAATAATAATAATAATGATAATGAGAATAATAGCATTGTTGTTCTTCTCTTGCAAGGAAACAAAGAGGGAGATTAAAGATCTGTTCCAAGTCTATACTTTTTGACCCCATTGATACTTCTTACCCTATTTTAAAGGTATGCTTTGTTACAGTTAACTTTGTTCGAAAAAGAATCTCGAGTTATTAACATCAGGGCTGTCTCATAGCAGGCAGATCCTCTCGCCCTTGGGGGATTTACTGTTGTCTTTGAAAATCTCTAGTTGAGCCTTTGTATGGGTACCTGCGGACATCAATTTCCTCATGCTTTTTCTATGAAATTGTTGGTTTTCAGGTAAAAATTAATCGTCAGAATTGCCTTGCATCATGGCAATGCTACTATTGAGCTCAGTACAACCAAAACAACAACAGAAAAGAGAAAATAAGCAAGCAAAAACTCTGAATGGGAAGCATAATTGTTTTGACAGGTTTCTTTGCGATCTTTGCAAGACTTACACCGTAAAACTTGATTGAAATTGCAAATTATGTGACCATCACTTTAATCTATAGAATCTTGGCTTCTTCAAGTCAACAGCGATAGTGATAACTTCAATTTGGTTGGAAATACCCATGCAGAAGCTCCTACATGACTAGTTGGCTTTTGCTCTACTCCTTTTAGAGTGTAGGGCAGAAGAATTTATTCACCAAGATTTTTAAGCGGTCAGTATAAAACGCAGACTGCGGACTGCAGACTGCAGACTGTGGACCATGGGTAAAATGCAGACTGAGTGTAAAATGCAGACTGCAGACTGAGAGTAAAATGCAGACTGGGGTAAAATGCAGACCGAGCATAAACTGTAGTCGTAGCAGGGTTCAAGGGCCAAAAACTCCCCCAAATACATCTAAACGAACACTTACTTGAAGACATCTGCTTTCACAAATCCATTCAGGACTTTCTTCTCTAGAATGTTGTCGACGACCCAAAAACATATAATTGCAATCTTGAACCTTTTTTCCGTCCAAGAGACCTCACACTTCAAGTTTAGACGGGAAGTTTTCAATATACGTGACCAGGGACCGTGAATTGTTACAACACCACGATGTTTACGCTTAAATGAAAGCTGCTGACCCAAAATACTGTACCAGGAAGAATTATGGCGATAAAAGGGAGTAAATCATTCTAACAACAAAGAAAGATGTTCTGCAGGAAATTTGGATGACCTTCTATGAAAGTATTGCAAATCAAGGTACACAGACTTAACCTGTTCGGATGTTCATTGAAACTTCTGGCGAATGTGCAATCCACTTTAACTAGGAAGCGAAGTGTGTAACTGATACCGCCTAGCTATTTCACCGATTTGGAGAAGAAGGAACACAAATGTTTAAAAAAGTCTACAGTCTTTATTCTGCATTTTACCCCAGCCTGCGTTTTACTCTCAGTCTGCAGTCTGCATTTTACCCCTGGTCCGCAGCCTGCAGTTTGCAGTCCGCAGTCTGTGTTTTACACTGACCGGATTTTTAAGCCCGTTTTAAGTTGAAAAAAGTCTTTAGTGGATCTAAATCTATGTACATTGTCCCAGTTAACATTGTACAGTGTTCAGTAGTGTTCCATTTCTCATTTTAATATGACCAACGCTAAGTCAACACTAGAGGAAATGTTTCTGGATTCACAAAAATTCATCGGAAACATTTTCGTACTTGAACTTTTTTTTTTTCACTTACACTATGAGATGTGAATCCAAATGGTCTGGTTTCTTCTGTGGAGGTATTAAAACTGCAAACTACAATGTAAAGTGAATGCTATATACAGTCTGTACATCCAAAAAATGAGGGTTATCCAGGTAACTGATGTGTGTAAAGCCTGCAAATCTAAACGTCTTAAATGCAATAAATCCCAGACATTTATGACTGAGGAAAAATCTCTTTAGTGTAAACCAGGTCTGCGAATAAAATTATTAGTATCAAGTATGAAGCTAAGGAAAAATGAACTTTATACTTGAACAAAAGTCATGTTTCTATTAGCTGCAATGGTTTGTCAAGGTTGCCTTCAGTAAGCACTGACAGACTAATAAGCTCAGTATTACTCAAGGAAGTGAGCACTTTTTTACTGTTAAATTAACTGAAGTAAAAGAGATAAAATGTTCTGAGGCAATTTTAACTCACAGTCAATGACCAGGACAAGGTCATGTACTTATTTGATAACAATTTCTTGCAGTTTCCACTTAGAGAATGTATCTCAATTATGCACTGGTCTGGATCACTCATGTCAAGGTAAAGTGATTGTCATTGAATTGGGCAGCTGGTTGGTCAGTCAGATAATCCATGATGTTATGCCTTGTACATGTATGTGGTTTTGATTGTCACTGAGTGGCTGGTTGGACTGATTATCTAGACATGAATTAGTTTGTTAATCAGGCTGTTAAGACAAGTTGCAGCAACAAGTCGTGGTGACATATCACTCTGTGTGTGCAGGTCCGGCGAGTACAATTTGTAGTTGCAGCGACACGTTGTGGTGACACGTCGCAGGGACAAATCACTTTGTGTGTACTTGAGAATTTTTGTGAAAATCTTTGTCTCTGCATGTCACCATAACAAGTCACACAAATTCTGTCTGATTTGATTTTTTGCGAAATGTTGCTGCAACAAAATTCTGTTTAGGAGACAAAGACTTTTACAAAAATTCTTCAGTACACACAAACCGATTTGTCACTGCGATGGGTCCCCACGACCTGTTCTGCAACTTGTCGCCTAGTGTCTACTGACCTTTAGTAATAATTCAATCTTTCAAAAGCAATCCATATTATTTGTTAGTCAGTTTAAGCCAGTCACTTGTCAGTTGAAGAGTCAGTCAGTGGGTCAAGCAGGCACCTGGTAGTCTGGGTCTAGTAGATTTTCTTGCAGGGCATGTAACCTTTAAAGTACTCACTCAGTTTACCTGCCCAATATGGACAAAGGTCCCGACTAGTCTTCCCCTAGAACTATAAATTATGTAAATCATTAACTGAGACAAAAAAGCAGTGGCCCCAGGCAAGCATGCATAGTCTGACAGCTTTTCCCCAAAGGTCAAGCAGGAATTCATTTTTTTTTAAGCCCTGTGCTTGCTATGGTAAGTCAGTCAGCCAGATAGCCAGTCAGGTAGTCAGTTAGCTAGTGTGAATGATTTCAGCTGGCTGGTCAGGTGCAAGCTTCTTAGAAAACTGAGTCTGTTAGACTGTAGTAGTTATAAAAGGCTTTGTTTTCAATGAGTTTGGCCACCACATTTGATTTGATTTGCATTATTTTCTAAAGAATTGACACCAAAGGAGATGTGCTGGCAATTGAGTCCAAACAAGTCATAGAAATGAAAGAGGGCAACACAATAGCTCCATATACATTTAGAAGAGTGAGTAATGTATATACACCCGTAAAATATGAACTTACTGGATGCATTGCTGGTCTGAATGTTGTTTTCCCATGACTAGATTTAAATATAAAGTCTTATGATAATATACATGTGGACTATGGGATTCAAGAATGCAAGCGTGGTCAGTGCCTTGATGGAGTAATGGCTGTCTTGTAATTTTTTGGCAATATTTAGCAGCTATTGGATGAGGCTGCGTATGATCTGAAGAATTTCACAAAATCATACCAAAGCCTAATCCAATAGCTGTTTTATTATTCATTCAAAATAATTTGCATTATGTTAAAACAATTCTTACATGTATGCCTATATTGATGTTTAGATCATGATTTTGTCTGTTCTTCAGCAAATTCAGAGTATAAACTAATAAAGGGATGTTTAATTGGTCTAGCAGATTTTTTCCTTTTTTTCACAAACAACCATACATTATATATGGTATTTTCCAGCTCTACCAAAACAACATAGCCAACACAACCTTGTCCCCAGGGCTTCCTGGTTCCTGTCCCTTTTTCTGACAATAGCCTGTACTTTTGACATCATTTTACCGGATATCACAAATGCCTTCTAAATTTGGCCATGGTAGCTCCTTATGAGAAATTTAAGCTGGTGGATTTGAGGCAATCAGAAACAGAGAAATACATGTATTTTTAAAATATTTTTTGTTCATTGAGCACTGTCAAAATGACACCTAGAGCTTTGTGCTAAAGAATCTATCAGTATATATATATGTTTTTTTCAGTAGTTATCACTTATCATGTACTGATGGCACTTTTTTTCTCACATTGCAGGAAAGGAACAAGTATTTATTTTCATTCAATTTCGTAGCTTTGAATTTTGTATTGCCCCAGTTAGAACAGGTATATCAGACATTATAATAATATTATGATGTACAGTTAACAAATCAGCAACAATTTTTATGGTCTGTATACTCTTATAATTATAACAAAGAAACGACTTCAAATGTTCAAAACTCATCAAGTGGAACCATGAGCCACACTGGTGAGTGGTTCCACTGCAAAGTTTTTAACATTTCGACATAATTTCTATGGTCTATGAGAGTACAAACCATGGAAAATTGTTGTTGGTTTGTTTTTGTTGATGTCCATTTCCGTTGATGTTTCTCAGAAAATTGCGGGCACGAGGAAGAGAAAACCAAATTGCAATACTGTACTCCCATCAACCATGGTTCTCAACCAATCAGCACATGAGAAACCATTTAGTTATTGTAAGATTAATTATTGATAGATCTCAAAACATACCTCAGCATGTACAGTAAGTGTATATATGTTGCATAACAGTGTTGAATTACCAGTTTATATTCACTTGCTGTTTTGTTCAAAATATGTGTGTATGACAACATAAGTGCAATTAATGAAAAATTAATAAGACGTTTCTCACCCAAGAAGCGTCTTTTAAAAATTGAATGCAAACTGTACCTTTTAAATGTATATTAGCAAGTAGGATGTGTCAGAGCCAAGTCATGTCTGAATTCAATAAAAAGCAGACAATTTATGCACCATTCAAGCAAGAAATTTGCATTTTTAGTAGGAAATAATTTTAAAACCTGTTGTGGTTAATTTGAATTGCTTTGTGAAGGGAATTCAATTTTAATACTCTAGACATTATATCCACTTCTTTGAACAGAAGTGTACAGTGTAGTTGTGTACAAAATTTTGATGATGCTTTTTTGTGTTTCATCGTTGACAGCTTCATAGAGCTTCCACTCTTACGCCAGCTGACCAGCAAGCTATGGTGGGTTTGATATTAAATAATTATTAAGTACCTTGTAGTTATTAAAGGAAATAAACCCTTCATGAGATTGATGCAAAATAATTTCAAAAATTTGCATCAATTTACATGTATATTAAGTCACTTTAATGTCTTGAAACGTTAATTTCTGTACCGTTAATTAAGTGGAGTGTAAAATTAATTTTGGTGACCTTAATTTTCATTATTTTGGATGCACCTCTGACATTCTTGACACCTAAGAAAGAAAAGTATTTTAACAGAGTGGAGATCCACCAGTAACAGTGAATCTGTGAACAAAGGACCTTAGAGTGCCCAGATTTCTTCTCTTGACTTTCTTCGTACATTTAGGGAAAGTACATGTATCATGAACAAACTTTCCAAAATCAAGAATTCCATTAATGTTTGGAATGGCCAAATTTAAGAATTTCGATGTTTGGAGAAGCTAAAATCAAGAATTCCAGTGTTTGGAAAATCTAAAATCAAGACTTCTAATGTTTAGAAAAAGACAAAATCAAGAAATCCATGTTGTGGAAAAGCCAAAATAGAATATTTCAATGTTTGGAAAAGCCAAAACACTGAATTCTGATGTTTGGAAAAAACCAACACAGTGAATTCCAAAGTTTGGAAGGCCAAAATCCAGAATTCCAATATTGGGAAAGCCAAAATCCAGAGTTCCAGTGTTTTGGATATCAAGAATTTCAGTGTTTGCAAAAATAATCCTTAAATCAATAATTCTAATCTTTGGAACAGCAAAAACAAGATCTCTGATAAATGTTTGGAACAGCAAAAGCAAGATCTCTGATAAATGTTTGGAACAGCAAAAACAAGATCTCTGATAAATGTTTGGAACAGCAAAAACAAGATCTGATAAATGTTTGGAATAGCCAAAACAAGATCTCTGATAAATGTTTGGAATAGCCAAAACAAGATCTCTGATAAATGTTTGGAATAGCCAAAACAAGATCTCTGATAAATGTTTGGAACAGCAAAAACAAGATCTCTGATAAATGTTTGGAACAGCAAAAACAAGATCTCTGATAAATGTTTGGAACAGCAAAAACAAGATCTCTGATAAATGTTTGGAACAGCAAAAACAAGATCTCTGATAAATGTTTGGAACAGCAAAAACAAGATCTCTGATAAATGTTTGGAACAGCAAAAACAAGATCTCTGATAAATGTTTGGAATAGCCAAAACAAGATCTCTGATAAATGTTTGGACCCTTGTAAAAATTTATTAGCGATCGCGCCGCGATGACCGCGATCGCGGAGCGATGGCAGCGATCGCGGCGCGATTGTGCATATCGCGGCGCGATTTAGATTAATCGCGCCCGCGATAGCGACGTGGTGATCGCGATCGCGGCGAGGTTATAGCGATCGCGGCGCGGTGATCGCGATCGCGATGCGATGATCGCGATCGCGACGCGGTGATCGCGATCGCGACGCGGTGATCGCGATCGCGGCGCGATGATTTTGATCGCGGCGCGATGATTTTGATCGCGGCGCGATATCAGCGATCGCGATGCAATTGAAGTAAATCGCGCTTGCAATAGCGACGCGAAGATCGCGATCGCGGCGTAGTGATCGCGATCGCGGCGTGGTGATCGCGATCGCGGCGTGGTGATCGCGATCGCGGCGAAGTTATAGCGATCTCAACGCGATGATCGTGATTGCGGGACGATGATCGCGATCGCGGCGCAATTTTGAAAAATCGTATCTGCGATCCCAAGGTCAGGATTGCGATGCTGGCGATGAAATCGCGATCGCGGCGAAGTTATAACGATCTCAGAACGATGATCGTGATCGCAGGAACAAGATTACGATCGCGGCGCGATTCAGAAAAATATTATCCGCGATCTCAGAGTCAGGATTGCGATCCTGGCGATGAAATCGCGATCGCAGCGGTATTGTACTTATCGCGGCGTGGTGAACGCGATCGCGGGGAAGATAGAGCGATCGCGGCGAAGTTATAGCGATCTCAACGTGATGATCGTGATCGCGGGAAGATGATCGCGATCGCGGCGCAATTTTGAAAAGTCGTATCTGCGATCCCAAGGTTAGGATTGCGATGCTGGCGATGAAATTGCGATCGCGGCGGAGTTATAACGATCTCAGCCCGATGATCGTGATCGCAGGAAGAAGATTACGATCGCGGCGCGATTCAGAAAAATATTATCCGCGATCTCAGGGTCAGGATGGTGAAGATAGAGCGATCTCAGCGGAATGATCGTGATCGCAGGAAGATGATTGCGATCGCGAAGACAGACAGTTTTTATTTTAGCTCGATGATATTAAACGCTAAGCAGCTGATGGGGTCGTGCAATTTTGAAAAATAGTATCCGCGATGGCAGCGGCATTGTACTTATCGCGGCTTGATTTAGTAAAGTCAAATCCGTGATTTATATGTCAGGACTACGATCCCGGTTTGGTAATCGCGATCGCAGGGGCATTGTACTTACTGCGAAGCGGTGATTGCGATCGCGGTGCGATTTAGTTAAGTTGTAATCGGCGATCGTCGAGTGCCATATTGCTCTCGATCGTGGTGCAGTAATCGCGATCGCCAGGTGGTGATCACGATCAATTCTAATTAAGTTCGCGT
>CALNXK010000203.1:852500-855000 GCA_942486035.1 Porites lobata | reverse complement strand
GAATTTTAAGTGAGCAGCCTATAAAAATTATACAGGAATTTAGATCAGATGGTGCTCGGAAGGTTTCTTTTTACGCACTTTTGATGTCGGCTTCCAATTAAAGTAGCCAAAGTGGCCGGAACCACTGGCCGGATCAGGGGCTTTCAAACGGAGCGGTCATTTTCTATGATGCACGATTTTCGGCAAAGCTCAGAAGCTCTCCGTTTGTCACAAGTTAGTAAAATGTTACTGCAACTTTCAGGACAAATTTCAGCTCACTGCTCTTCTTCTGAGATAAGAAATACTCATTTATGTCTTTTTCGTTCGGACCGTGATCGCAACGAGAAATTCGGCCGAAAACCATCTGCGATCAATGACAGTGATCGCGGCGCGAACTTCGGTCAAAAACGCTAAGCGATCGAGAACAGCGATCGCTGAGCGATCACTGCCATCTCGCCGCGAAATTCGGCCAAAAACGCTAAGCGATTAATGACAGCGATCGCGGCGCGATCGCTCTCATCGCGCCGCGAAATCCGGCCAAAACGCTAAGCGATTGATAACAGCGATCGCTCAGCGATCGCTCTCATCGCGCCGCGAAATCCGGCCAAAAACGCTAAGCGATTGATGACAGCGATCGCTCAGCGATCGCTCTCATCGCGCCGCGAAATCCGGCCAAAAACGGACAAGTTGGACAAGTTGGTCAAGTTTATTCAAAATAAACAGGGAACAGAAGCTGATACGCCTGTCTCGGATGCTTCAACAACCGAGCAAGAAATTCCGCCTTCGCAAGAAGCCAATGGCATCTGCAGTAATCGACTAGCTTCGGCCGCCGACGCCGGACTTGAGAACAGTATTCAAGAGCGATCGAACTCGGTTATCAGTGCTGATATTGAGGGCTTAAAACTGGATTTACTAATTCTTCAGAAAAAGGTTGAAGCAAATACAAGCCTTCTGTCGACGAAATGCAAATTACAAGAAACCGCTTTTAGCGCCGAGCTCCTCGATTACAAAGAGAGGTATGAGAAGGTGTTATCGACATTATCTAAAAAAGATAATGAAATTGAGGTGTTGGAGGAAAAGTGTTTTTCCTATGAGAGCCAAGTTTTGTCCTTGCAACAAGAAAATGATTCTCTTAAGCTGGCTATGAAGATCATTATGCAAGAAAGAAGCGAGGGCGAATGCCGCCAACAAAAGAAATGTGATTGTTGGTCCCAAGTGGGCACACTTGGGAAAAGTGTGAATGATAAACATATCCAGCGGCCGTTGGCGGCCTGCAATATAGAAACTCAGAACAGATTTGAGCCCCTTAGAAGTGAGGTACAATTCCAAGTGAGAAATGAGGACAACTATACTACAAATAACGAAGAAAGTCGCCAACAACAGCAACAGCAACATTCACATGTTGATTCATCTGAAGCGAGCCGGGCATTTGATTCAATTCCAACTAGTCATAACCGCTATCAGGCCTTACTTGTCTCTTCTCCTTCGAGTCAAGTATCCTCTGAGATGCCACTGCATCAGTCTGGAGCGCACGCAAATACCTCTCGAGTTAGTGCAAATAACTCCAAAAGCGGTGAAGTCGGAAAGACAAGACCCATAGTGCTTATTGGTGACTCAATGATAAAACACATTGATCCAAAAAGCTTTCGCAAAGACATGTACATAAATTCTCATATCCCGGGAAAACCACTGCTGAAATAGCTGAAGCTGTTGACAACATCGCTGTTGCATCCGCTGATCCTTCTCACGTCATCATCCATACTGGCACTAACAATCTTCCATCGGAGTCTGCCGATTCATGTGTCGCCGATATCAAGAGCCTTGTATTGAAGGTGAAGAGCAAGTTTCCTAACTCAAGCATTGGTCTCTCGGGTATAGTCTACAGAGAAGATATCAACGTCGATGCTAAACGCATTGAAGTTAATGAGAGGGTCAAGCTCACAGCAGTAGATGATAACTTTACTTATATTGATAATTCGGTTATTGACGCCTCAGCATTAAATGGTAGTAGACTTCATCTGAATGCCAAAGGTTCGTCATTGCTGGCCGTGCAATTTATTAAGTTTTTAAGATCTGGTTCTGGCAAGTATAATCAGTCTCTTAAGGGTTTTCAGTCCTCAGCTATCCAACAACTGGTAAAGCTTCTGATGGAACTGGGAAACCTTCCTCTCCAGCTCGCAACAGGAGACGCCCACGCTAGCTTCTCAACCGAGTGACGTATCATCAGGTATTCCTAATCAAAACGTTGATTCATTTGAAAGTACAATTCTCTCTGATTTTCTTCCTTCTGGTCGTGGTTTTAAAATTGCAGGTTTAAACATTAATAGTCTTACAAAGCATATTGATGAACTAAGAATTCTCCTTGCCGATCGCTCCATTGATATTCTCTCAATTAATGAAACTAAACTTGATGACTCTATCAATAGTTGTGAGGTCCAAATACCAGGCTATGAATTTATTCGTCGTGATAGAAACAGAGACAAGGAGGAGGAGTAGGTTTTTATATAAAAACCTCGATTAA
>CALNXK010000203.1:825000-847500 GCA_942486035.1 Porites lobata | reverse complement strand
AACAAGATCTCTGATAAACGTTTGGAACAGCAAAAACAAGATCTCTGATAAATGTTTGGAATAGCCAAAATCAAGAATTCCATACTTGGAAAAGGCAAAACACATTTGACTTGTTGTAGGCCTGGTTGACTTCATTACCCCATATCCTGTAAAAATGTTTGTTTGCAATTAGCCTTTCCGAGTTCCCCCGCGCCTCTGTTTCAAAACGAGAGTAAGTGCTCAGTCTTTGATATGAAAATGATGTTTTATTCTCATTTTCATAAGAAAGATTGTGCACTTGGCCTCATTTTGAAAGTGAGGGTTTTTGAAACTCAAAAGTGGCCTATTCTGTTGATTGCACGCATGACTAGTACGCAATAAACTCATGCCCCCGATCACCAACACTTTGAGGTCTTAAGCTTTTCAGCTCACCCCAACAACGTATAATATTTATTACAAGTTGTACAGTTATCAAAACAAAACTTTGTAGGCCCAGGCGTACCGGTCTACATTGTATGGGGTGGCAACACCCCTGCCTGTGGGCAGGGCGTTGAATTGCTCTGGGGAGAGGTTTCAAAACTACTTGCTTTCGTGTGGATGGAAGACCGAGTTCATATAAAGTCATCAATGCAAGTAACCCTGGAGGATGTCTTTTAGGTTCAGAGCCCCTCTCCAATCTGGATTTTCAGAGCTGTTAACCCCTCTCCCTTGCGCAAGATTTTCCTGCGTGCCTTCCCTTGGGGGAGTGTGGATTTCCTGGAATAACCCAATACCAGTCTATTGTCAAGACCTGTCAAATTAATGTTCCATAATAATATTATTGATCATGACACACTGGAATTCATATGTGTTACAGATTTATTAGCCGAGGGACAAAATATGGGTTCCCCTAAAAACGCCTGCGTGCGAGGCTACAGATTTATCTGCTATAATTGTTATTCTATGTGCAGATAAATTCAATTGTACAGTCAAGACAGGCCAGAGTTAGCTTTAATACAAGTTGGTAAGTTAAAAATTGTAAATTGTAATAGTAATTTGTAAATTGTAATTTGTTTACCTATGGACCACTTTAAAGTTCTTAAGAACTCAATGAAACTTGTCCGTGCATTCCAGATCGAATTGGAATTTTGAAGTGTTGGTTTTTAAGGAGAGGGGAAAACCGGAGTACCTGTGAAGGAAAACCTCTTGGAGCAAGGGAGAGAACCAACAACAAACTCAACCCACGTATGGTATCGATGCCAAGATTCGATCCCGGGCCACATTGGTGAGAGGCCTGTGCTCTCACCAATGCGCCACCCTTGCTCCCTAATTCCTACATCTTCACAGTGAGCCACAGGCTAGCCAGTGATATAATTTAAGATAGGTGAAGTCTGAAATTTCCCTTTCAGGGTCAGCTCAGGAGCCTGTCAGGAAATTTTTTGCATGCATTGTTAATGATTGATATTAAATAACTATGTTTGATTTTGTGACTGTTTATTGCATTTTAAAGGCTTGAAGATTTACATGAAAAGATTGTGATGGAAACCATGGGTATGTGAAATTACATGTCTTTCTTGCGTGGATTGCAGATGAGTTAATGATACTCTTCTACATGTACACTGTATCATTTCTCACACACCTTTAATTCTCAGACATCCAGAAACATTTTTTGGGCTGTCCTCACCCAATGAAAGCAAACAGTCCATTTAATTCAGATTAACTTGTTGTCAACTATCAGAAGTTTCCTATACAGTCCAACCTCCATGTGCGACCACCTTTTGTAAGCGATGAACTACCTCCCATGAGCGAGCACTTATCTAAAAATACCAAAATTTTCTCAGTCAAAGCCTTATAGTTTGTACCTTTCATAAGCTACCACCTCTTGTAAGCGACCACGGCCACTTTTTAGAATGACGGGTTTATTGTTTTTAACCTGTTCTAAGCGACCACCTGATACAATGATCTGATCTTTTTTTTCATTGTATGTACAGTACTACGCTACTCAGATTATGAGAAGAACTTTTCGAAACAACATGGATTTATGTACATGTACAGTGTATATTGCTACCTAAAAATTGCATGTAATACATTCTCTCTAAAAATGAACTGTGTCCAGATGTCTCTTCGTAAAAGACCTCCTGCAGTTCGACTCTCGTAAGCGACCACTAACTCTTCTTATTTTGGATGGTCGTTTATGTGACGTTGGACTGCATGTGAAAGAATTCCAATGTTTTTAAAAATAAAAATCCTCCAAAATCTCCTCGTATCTCCTAGCACCTCCAAAATATCTTTGTCAAAGACCTCCTCCAAAATCTCCTCATAAAACACCTCCTAAAAAGCTTAAATCCTCCAAAAACGCCTCGTAAACGACACCCTGCTGTTCGACTCTCATAAGCAACCACTTCCCGTAAGCGGCAACTAACTTTTCGAATTTTGAGTGGTCATTTATGGGAGTTTGGACTGTATGTGCATAATTCCAATGTTTGGAAAAGCCAAAGTCCTGAATCACTTATGAGAGGGGTTCGACTGTATGTGCAGGAATTCCAATGTTTGGAAAAGCCAAAATCCTGAATGTCAGTGTTAGGAAAAGTCAAAATGTAGAACAGCAATGTGTTATTTTTTTGTTTGTTTGTTTTTATTCTAGCCAAACGCATCACTCCTCTTGTGTGTAATCCTGGACGCATCATGCTCACTTCATCCAGACTTTACTTTCAACCTTTTAACAACGCAGACCCAGTAAGTTGTGGATCTTTAATCTTTATGTATTCCTGGTTGTGATGTAACTGCTGTTGGTCAGATACGAAGTACCACAAAAGTTGATTTACTCCCTAAGTACTTATATCCTTCCTCCAGACTTTTCATTTGAGGAGTCTAACACAAACATACCGCTGTGGTACAACTTTTTTTTTTCTGCATTTTAAAACTTTACGTACAAAATTTAATGATTTTTGTTTGAATACCCTAACGCAGTGTTTGCTTTGTGCAGAAGTTTCTCTAAACTGTAACTTGTAGGAAGGTGTGTCCTGGTGCCAACGGAAAAGCCCCCTGGAAGTTTCGAAAACGAAGACCGAAGCACGAAGCACCAAATCTCGAGAACGAAGCACCCAAAACTCGAAAACGAAGCACCCAAAAACTCGAAACCGGTCTGTCCTTTATAAACACGAGACTAGTCAGGTGTGAGAAAACCGCAAACACTAACGGAAATTGATTTTCCTTTTGTTGTAGTTGAAATTTTGTATGAATTTTAATGGGTTGCTTACACGTTGTTGTAGTTGAAAAATATTATTGTTCGTTAGATGCCATTTGATTTTTTTTATGCTTTTTATCTATTTCAACCGGCTGCGCCGCCTCACTGAATAATAAAAAACGCAGCACTAATGAGGACAAGTTTTAAGAGTGAGATTTGTTTTTTAACACTTTCACCACTGATCACGTTGCCTTTTTCACAGCTCTGCAATTTTTTAAATTATTGCGCAAGTTAGATCAGTCTCGCTGAGTCTCCTGTCGGTATGCGCTGAGTAGAACTTTGATTATGGAGTTTAAAGTGCCTCTTGTCAAACCAAGAACAACTGTTGATTGCTCTGGACTACCAGTTTACGACTTTTCAAAATTGTTTAACAAAGAGGAGATAGGAAAAGGTGCGTATGGAGCAGTTCTCACAGCAGACTACCCTTTCAATGGTATCGACACGACGACAAGGGTCAAGAGTTGCGAGTTTTGGGTGCTTCGTTTTCGCGATTTAGGAGTCTTCGTTGTCGAGTTTTGGGTGCTTCGTTTTCGAGTTTTGGGTGCTTCGTTTTCGAGATTTGGGTGCTTCGTGCCTCGGTCTTCGTTTTCGAGTGCTTCGTTTTCGAAACTACCCCCCCCCCCCTGCCGACATTTTGATGGTCTCAGGATGTTCGTTTTAATCTAGGGACTGCTGAATGTTCTAACGTGTTTTTTAGTAATACCAAACATTTCCTTGTCCTCCACAGTGTCCAGTTGTTAAATGCAAACTATCCAAGATATGCAGAGTTGTCAAAAGAAGATATCTTCTCAGACATGTGGTGTGTTTATCTTATTCAATTTAAATTGATACTCTCCGAAGTGTTTCGTTATAATTCAAAGATCCAGATTGAATGGAGCGTTTTCTCTCACGTGGCTAGCATCTATGTAAATTTTTTGGAACAAATGAAAGCTTTTGCATAAGAAAAGAGTTCAACTCCCACAGGATTGGTTTGGAGCACCAATCGCTGCCATTTCATTGTCTTGAAACACCAATATGGCCGCCGTGACGTCATGTGAAACCGCTCTACGAGCCATTTAATTGCACGGTGGCATCATTTTACTACTTCTGTGCAAAATAGGATTTTGGTTAGTTAAACCTCACTGGGATTACCAAATTTAAACATGAAAGAAAGACCAAAATGAATTCCGGTCTTTATTAGCAAAAAATACGTCATTGTTTCAAATGGCGTATTAGAATTTGAAATTTTGAGTTTTTGAAGAGATGAGGAAACCGGTGTAACTGGAGAAAAACTGCTCTCGGAGCAAGAGAAAGAACCATGAACAGACCACATGTTGCCTGAACTCAGGTCACATTGGTGGAAGGCGAATTCTCTTACCACAGCAATGCGCCAGGCTTGCTTCCCATGTGTCTGCTTTCTCTCGTGGCCGCCATAAATTATTCTAGGCCTTGAGCTTAAGTTATTAATGTCTTTTTGTTTCATCCTTCTTGTTCCTAGGGTGTGGAGGTATTTTCAACCGATGGATCTCATATGTACTTGATATTCAATTCTCCAAAAGAAAGAGATTTATTTTATGAACAAATTGTTCAGCAGCCAGGTATGCGAGTTTATACCAAAAACGCGGGGTTTGTGCTCTGCATTGAAAAAAAAAACCGAACAATAATAAATTATACTATTAAAGGGTTGTAAACAGTTTAGGAAAATAAAACTTACGAAATATTTCCTTTTATGTCCCGGTTCCTCACCGTAAGATATTTCTCATTTCGGTGTCCTTTTTTAAAAATATGGAAACTTCCTTTTATATGTTAGCAGTAATGCAAGCCTTAACTTAAACATACTTATATCATACTTGCAAGACATGATAATATCTAGTGATACGTGTTTTGACGACCACCATTTATGCATCGCTTTTTGAAAAATCTTTGTAGAAGTTGAGTTGGAGGACACGAGACAAGAGAATATGACGTTAAGATGGCAAAATGGAGCAATATCAAATTTTGAATATCTAATGTACCTAAATAGGTTGGTATTTATTTTGTTTTATTCTAAGTACAACAATTATCGTGACAAAAGAATCTATTTTGGAGTAACTACATTGTCAGTTTTACTCACTAGACACAGGTGCTTATCCTGATAAGACATGTGTGAAGAGAATAGGGTGTCACTTAACACACTGCAAGCTTTAGTGTAGCTCATATTTTATTTTGGCATTATTCGATAGGAGTTTAGTGATGTTGATCTTAAGTACGGGCTGAATATTTTATTAATGGCCTGTTTACATGGAGGTGGGGGACACAAGGTAGGTAAGGTAACCAGCTTAGGTGGGGTAAGCTGCCTGTCCACATAATCTCTCATTTTAATTTGATCACGTTTACATGATAAGTGGAGTGACCTGCCGCGGATTACCTCACCTTTCTGGAATCCCCCCCTCCATGTAAACTGGCCCTTAGTTTGCTCCATTCTTCAGTTTTTTGGCTACAAAATCTTCGCCCTATGTAACGTAACACAAGACGGTGTTGGGTTCTGGATTCCACGCTATGGATCCCTTTGTCAGTGGAATGGATTCCGGATTAAAATCTTTAGCGGGATTCCACACTCCTTGAGCTGAATTCCGCATTCCAGCATTTCACATTCCACTTGTAAAAATTTCTTGGATTCCGGAATACGAATTAGCTTACATGGTGAAAAAATCTAGAATCTGTTCAGGGTTAAGTTGCTACCATTTTCAATCTGTTCCTTTTTTCAGTTTAGCAGATAGAAGTTTTAATGATCTAACACAGTACCCAGTATTCCCTTGGATACTGGCAGATTACAAAAGTGAAGAGTTAGGTAAGATGTCATTGATAAAAAGGTGGTTTAGACTTAACATTTTAGCTACCATTTAATCAAAGGAAAACATATTTTTAGGGCCTCTGCGATGCAATGATTCTCCAGCCGTGGGAGGCTGTGGCATTTGACTACCAACAAAGTGTATTTCCTCAACACTGTGTTTTATGGCGAATGATCCCGTGTGCCCTCTAACGACTACGTGATAAGCACATTTACTTCAATTAGAACGTGTGAATACAACTGCCTCTCTCTTACTCCTCGTCGTTCAAACGGGACGTCTTTCTCGCGAAACGTCCTCAATGACGGGGAGCGATGAGAGCTAGCTGCATTCGCAAGCTACATCAAGCTACATCAATATTAAGGACTTTTAAAAACGATAGAACTGTTACCCTATTTGTCCAGGGAGAGGAAATGGCGTTGAGCAACAGAGGAGAGGGTTTGTTGATCGTGATTGTTTTGGAAGTGACTGAGTCATCGACTTCAGCTTGCCACCTGTTCGCGGCTCGCCGCTCTGTTCTCGGTGTAAGAGCGCCCTATGAGTCTAGCAGGCACTTGAAAAGGAATGAAAAAGTGTTTTAATCGGTAGCTTCTTGCTTTCTCGCCCAACCGCGCGGAATGTGTATTCGGCTTCTGCACTTTTTTGTAGTTTTAAATTCGGAATTTCGGTAACTGTAAAGAGATTGACAGACTTGAGAACAACATTACTTCTTTTTTCTGTCCCGTGTAGATCTGGAAAGTCCGGAAACATTCCGAGATTTATTCAAGCCCATAGGAGCCCTAAACGAAACCAGACTAGCACAGTTAAAGGTATGACTGAGAGGCACGTGATTGCTTTTATTTGAAGAGTGGTTTCGTTTTGTGATCCCTTTGGCTTTCCATTGCTACTCTTCGAGATTGGTTAAATAAAATTTCGTTTCATTTTTTCAACCAATCAGAAGTAAACCAGTCATGACTTGCTCACGTGATTCCCGCGTTTGACGCCCGGCTATGTGTGTTTGCTTCGAGATCTTGCAAACCAAAAGTAGTTAGAAAAACTGCAGTGTGTTCCGTGCTGTCTGAGAGTGTGTTGAAGATTTTGGAGTACTGAGATAAGATGCAATGGTTATCATTTGCTTATTACCAAGATTATTCTTACAGTCAATTTGTTCCAGTACTGACCTGTTTTCCCGACCTGTTATTCTTGTTTTGTAACACCATGTTACACTTCTTATTTTTAGGAGAGATGTAAGGAAATGCCTGATCCCAAGTTTTTATATGGCTCGCATTATTCCACTCCAGGATACGTATTGTATTACCTTGTTAGAGTTGGTAAGATATTGAAGATGTGGTTAACCCCTGGGAGATAAGGCCAGGCAAATAGTCCATTTCCGAGTTCCCCCGGACCTCTGTATCTAAACAAGGTTAAGTGCTCAACATTTGATATGGAAATGTTTTTCATTCTCACTCAAATAAAACTCATTTTCACAAGAAAGGTTTTGCACTTGGCCTTCTTATCTTTAACGAAAACTTTCCTCGCGACTCGTGACGTTACAGTTACATACAGATTAAAGGAAACGTTACTTTTCTTTGTTGTTGTTTTGTGGAGTCTGAGAATCGGCGTTGTCGATGGGTTGGGCTAATTGCCGGGCAAAAGATATCTTCAGTTTTAATGTGCAAACGAAACCTTCAAGTAGCACACAATTCGTATCGCTTCCACTTGTTTTGTATACGACTTGAGAGGCCTTGTCGAAAGCCTGGTCAGTGGTTGCCCAAGCTATAGCAAGAAACAAACAAGCAAACCAAAAAAATGTTATTGTCTTGGTTTGTCGGCTGATCATGAATTAATGTAATCGGGATCCACTTTCAACAAACTAATTTGTATAGGCGATTCACATAACTAATTTCGTCTTATGACCCGTTCACGCGATATCGAGTGGCGAACAACGACGAATCTGTTCATGTGGATCGCCTAAAAAATTAGTGCGTTGAAAGTGGATCCCGATAATATTAACGTTTTCTTTTTCTATTGACATAACATGAAATCAACTCTCTTTTATTAATTGTTAAAAACCGTGTTTCATTTTTGTTCAAAGCTCCGGAGTTCATGCTCTGCTTACAAGGAGGAAAGTTTGATCAGCCCGACAGATTGTTTAACAGGTGAAAACATTAAAAAGTTCATCTGAGTTGTCAGTCCATGTTCTGAAAAGATTGTACTTCTACAAGCAGAGCTCGAAAAAAACTTGAATTCCAACGTCAGTCTTTTGGGCAAGCAGCTCCCCCTTTTTGCTTGCCCGCCCGCCACTTCTTACTCGTCTTCGTCAATGCTTTTGTTAGAAGATAACTTCCCAGGGGCGCGTTTCTCGAAAGGCCTAGTAATTTTTCCGGCCCGAAAGCAAATTTTAAAATTAAAACCTGTTGAATTGTAGCAGTTCCTAGCTCACAAGCCATTCAATTTTGCTTCGTTAACTGATAGTTTCCATTTATCATTTTTAAAGTCGTTGAAACTTTGATCTTGAATGCTAACCCGGCAAACAAAAAGCAGCTTTCCGGGCCAGAAAACTTACCGGGACCTTCGAGGAACGGGCCCCTGGACCTTTGTCCATTAGCGAAGTAACTTAACCAATAAGGAAATCTACGTGTCCCTTACTAACGGATGGGACTTTCATTGAGCCCTGCATAATCTTATCAGTCCATTTGAGTGTTTATAATTATCGTGTTTTTGGTAAATTTTTCAGTGTTGCTGAAACGTGGGAGAATGTGTTGACGGGACATGCAGATGTCAAAGAGGTTGGTATATATTTATGCTAAATGAAAGCCCGGGGGGGGGGGGGTACTCAACGAAGTCCGCCCCGAAGTCCAACCCCTTTCCCTTTCATATACCTTTTTTGACGGGAAAGGTACCCCTTTGACATTATACCTTCTTTAGAACCCTGCTTCCCTTTTAATGGCTGTAAATACACCGTCTGTTTAACATGAATTATTTCAGCCCTACCAAACGTTTTCTTGGCTCCTTCACATCCATAAAATGCGTCTGTAAACCCTTTGTGGTACTTTTACAGACCGAAATAAAAGATTTCCGGGTCAATTTAGGTCTCTGGGAAACTGCCCACCTACCCCTACCCTAAGCCACCATTTTGTCCTAAGTGAGAAATAAGTGTTAATGTTAGCTTAAGGGAGGGGTAGGTGGGCAGTTTCCCAGAAACCTAAATTCATCCGATTTCGCTACCCATTCTTTTACACGAATCCTGATAAAGGTACCACAGGCCATTATAGAGAGTACTCCCCTCGCCCCGGCAATGAAAGTGGCTGGCTGTTTTATCTTGCACGGATTAATAATCTTCTCGTGTAATTTTACAACAGCTGATTCCAGAGTTCTTCCAGTCGTCGGGCGAATTTTTGTTAAACAGTCAAAACCTTCCACTGGGCTGTAAACAGGACAAGACAAAAGTTATGGACGTTGAACTGCCTGTCTGGGCAAAAGGTAGTAAGAGAAGTGAAATCCCAATGAATCGTTCCTTCTCATACGTAATACTGTTTGTTCTCAAGGCAACCACGAGTCATTACCATGGCTATTATCATGGCTCTTTCAGTTTTGAACTCTTTAACCGTTTTACTCAAAAAAGTGGTCAAAGAATAAAGTTCACTAAAAATCCTGACAAATATTTAGTACCATGTAAAAGTACTATTGAAGAGGTTTCATTTGACTGGTCAAATCATGGGATTTGATCCACAGATTCAAAAGTTAGAACTCACTAAAAATACCGTACCATGTGAAAGTACTGCTGACGAGGATTCATTTGAATGGTAACACTACAGGATTTCATCCACAGATTCAAAAGGTAAAACAACATGACAAATAAACTGTAGCGTGAAAGTTCTGCAGAAGAGGTAACATATGAATGGTAACAGGATTTCATCTGCAGACTCAAAAGTTAGAACTGCATACTAAATAAATAGTATCATGTCAAAGTACTGCTGAAGAGGTTTCATTTAAATGGTAACACCACAGAATTTCATCCACAGACTCAAGAGTTAGAACTACATACTAAGTAAATAGTATCATGTGAAAGTACTGCTAAGAGTTAGTGCGACAAATAATCTAGCTGCAACCACTCCGGTAGACTTGCCACAAGTCGACTGGCTTGTTCTGCATTTGCTCTTATTATTATTGGCCTATTTATACATTATTGTCTTACTGTGGGATTTCGGTGATGTAATTTCACACATTTATTATTGAATTGTTTCATGTAGATGCCGAGGATTTCATCAGAAAGAACCGAGACGCACTTGAATGCCAGTATGTTTCAGAAAGATTACACCACTGGGTAGACCTGATCTTTGGGTACAAACAAAGAGGGCACGAAGCGTGGAAAGCAGACAATGGTAATTTGTTCTGGGGGAGGAGACAGGGGGTCCAAACCTTCCGCCATCCGTACCTTACATTCCCGACCCCCGCCCTTTAATCCTTTAGCCCCTTTTCGATTCCGAAATATGAAGCATTTTTTGTGTAATTTCTCCTTACTTCCCCCATTTCCCACCCTTTTAGCACACCCACCTCCCACTCTTCCCCGCCCCGTTTTCTCCCGGGCTCCCACTCCACCTGTCCCCCCTCCCACCTCTAATAAATGCAGTCAACTTACTTGTTCAGCGGTATTGACCATTTGGTAGGATGCGCAGAAACCTCGACAAAATTCATCCCCCAAGCCACTTTCATAGTGCCTGTCAACATACCATCAACCCAGTGTAGAACGCAAACTCCAAATGGCCAAGTAATATTCAACTACAGAATAAGTAGGTGGCTCTTCCAGCTTGACAGAAGCAAAATACATAAAGTAAAGACTCTGTGAAACCTCAGAGCTTGAAATGGGAGGGCGGGGAGGGGGGAGGGGATTTATGAGATGAGTGTTGTAGCTAGAAATGTTCTTTTTTCATTCCAGTGTTTTACTACTTGACATATGAAGGAGCTGTCAACCTTGACGGGTAAGATACACTGTGTGTTGTGAACCTAAAATCCAAACAAATAATGAAGTAAACTAAGGAATCAAGTAAGAACGAATTTAAAAAAGGAAAAACAAAATTGATAAATAAAAACAAGTCAACTACATACTAGCTAACGGAGAAAATGACAAGCAAACTAATAAACAAAACACGTAACGAACTTAACTTGTAAGGAAGTTATTATAACTAAGATCACCCTTCGAGCAGATGCTACATTTTTGCGGTGTGGGCTCACAGCGCGAAAGTGTCGTCACTGCTCGCAGGGTAAACCAAGATACACTCTAAACAGCTGATTGACTGGCAAACAAGTAAACAATCAAAGTAATAAAATAGTGGCAAGCAGTCATCGTAACTAAACAAACTAGCTAACAGACAAGCTAACAAAACAACAATGCAACAGTAGCAGCTTTTTAAGAACTTATTAGAAAGCTGAGCCTGTGTTGCAGGCGTTTCACGGAGAAGGAAAGGAGGATTTAAAGCGCACGAGTACACGAGGGACGCGCGAAGGAGGGAGAAGGAAGGAAACCTTCTTCCTCGCGCGCTTATCGCGTTCTTGCGTGCCTTAATTCGCCTTTTCCGTTCGAAAGCTGAACATTAGTGTTCTTTTCTACTGCAGAATTGACGATCCAAATGAACGTGCATCGTTAGAAGCTCAGATTCTTGAATTTGGTCAGACTCCTAAGCAGTTGTTTACAAGCCCTCATCCACAGAAACTGGTAAATGATTTTTTTTTTTAAGTTTTTCTTTCTACTTGTTGCGTGTCTTGCAGTGCACCATAACGGAAGTGCGCTTTTTGTTTGTATACTAGGTCACAGGGGTGAGTCCTAACGCAAGCACCAACCCCTCCCCCATAAGTAGCAGTGTGCTAAATGGAGAGAGTTCGAGCCAAACGGATACTGAGAGTGAAGTTAGTGTACCAGTCATCAAAGTCAACGGTATGTACCTTCACTATAACAAAAATGTTCGAACGGAGAAACGTTAGAAAGAAATATGCCAGGAAACTTTTTCCGGCCCTACATTTTCAGTATACCGTCCAAAAATCTTCTGAATGATGGTCAATTTCGCGTTCTCAAGAAGTGCCACAGGAAATTTGACTGCCTCGTTTACGAAATGTTGTTCATCAAAGAACTTTGGCCTCTGAGTGACTCCATCAGTGTTAATCTCTTTGTTTAACTTTTTTGTAACACATTTTTATATGTTACTTCTCTGTCTAAGCGAACTATTGTTTTCCTTGTATTTATAGAACATTCATACTGTATTTTTTCCTTCATAATGACGTCAGAGAACGTCGAAACGTCGTATAGTTTTAACTTTCAGTTTTTACGCACTTTTTTACAGCTAAACATTTATATCGACAGATAGACAAATTTCAGTATAATTACGCATCTTTGCAATGGATCGGTAGATCGGTGGATCTGCGGTAGAACACTAGAACGGTGGATCTGTAGATCAACGGAGCGGTAGATCTGTAGATCCATAGATCGGTGGATCGCTAGGTCAGTGAAGTTGTAGATCAATGGATCATCAGTAGATCGCTAGATCGGTGGGTCTCTGGTAGATCGCTAGAACGGTGGGTCTGTGGTAGATCGGTGGATCTGTAGATCAATGGATCAGTAGATCTGTAGTTTGGTGGATCGCTAGATCGGTGGATCTGTAGATCTGTAGATTAACGGATCAGTAGATCTGTAGATCGGTGGACTGCTATATCGGCAGATCTGTAGATCGATGGATCATCAATAGATCGCTAGATCAGTAGATCTGTGGTAGATCGCTAAATCGATGGATCGGTAGATCGCCAGATCTTTGGAGCTGTAGATCAATGGATCATAACTAGATCGCCAGATCGGTGGATCTGAGGTACATCGCTAGATCGGCCGATCTGTAGATCGATGGATCGCTAGATCGGTGCATCTCTAGATCGATGTATCAGTGGATGTTTACATCAATGGATCAACAGCAGACCCTTGGATCTGTAGATCAATGGATCAGTAGATCCAAAAGTTGGTCGATCGCTAGATCGGGGGATCTGTAGACCGATTGATCGGTAGATCACTAGATCGGTGGATCTGTAGATCAACGGATCAGTAGATCTGTAGATCAGTGGATCGCTAGATGGGGGAGTCTGAAAGATCAATGGATCATCAGTACATCGCTAGATCAGTGGATCTGTAGATGAGTAGATCAGTCCGTCTGTAAATCGATGGATCGGTGGATCTGTGGTAGATCGCTAGAACGGTGGATCTGTCGTACATCGCTAAATCGATGGATCGGTAGATCGCTAGATCTGTGGACCTGTAGATCAATGGATCATCACTAGATCGCTAGATCGGTGAATCTGTAGATCGATGGATCGGGCAATCGCTAGATCGGCTCATCTTTAGATCAATGGATCAACATTAGATCGGTGGATCTGTAGATCAATGGATCAGTAGATCCTTAAGTTGGTGGATCGCTAGATCGGGAGGTGTGTAGATCAATGGATCATCAGTCGATCGCTAGATCGGTGGATCTATAGATCAATAGATCAGAAGTTCTGTAAATCGATGGATCGGTGGATCGCTAGAACGGTGGATCTGTAGTACATCGCTAAATCGATGGATCGGTAGATCGCTAGATCTGTGGACCTGCAGATCAGTGGATCGTCTCTAGATCGCTAGATCGGTGGATCTGTAATAGATCGCTAGAACGGTGCATCTGTAGATCAATGGATCGGTGGATCTGTAGATCGATGGATCGGTAGATCGGTAGATCGATGGATCGGGTAATCGCTAGATCGCTTGATGTTTAGATCAGTGGATCAACAGTAGATCGGTGGATCTAAAGATCCATGAATCAGTAGATCTGTAGTTTGGTGGATCGCTAGATCGCTGGATCTATAGACCGCTGAATTGGTGGATCTGTAGACCGATGGATCGGTAGATCACTAGATCGGTGGATCTGTAGATCAACGGATCAGTAGATCTGTAGATCAGTGGATCGCTAGATAGGGGGATCTCTAGATCAGTTGATCATCAGTAGATCGCTAGATCGGTGGATCTGTAGATCAATAGATCAGTAGCTCTGTAAATCGATGGATCAGTGGTTCTGTGCTAGATCGCTAGAACGATGGATCAGTAGATCGCCAGATCTGTGGAGCTGTAGATCAATGGATCATCACTAGATCGCTAGATCGGCGGATCTGTTGTAGATCGCTAGATCGGTGGATCTGTATATCGATGGATCGGGCAATCGCCAGATCGGCTGATCTTTAGATCAATGGATCAACAGTAGATCGGTGGATCTGTAGATCAATGGATGAGTAGATCCTTAAGTTGGTGGATCGCTAGATCGGAAGGTCTGTAGATCAATGGATCATCAGTAGATCGCTAGATCGGTGTATCTATAAATCAATAGATCAGAAGATCTGTAAATCGATGGATCGGTGGATCGCTAGAACGGTGAATCTGTAGTACATCGCTAAATCAATGGATCGCTAGATCGCTAGATCTGTGGACCTGCAGATCATTGGATCGTCACTAGATCGCTAGATCGGTGGATCTGTGGTAGATCGCTAGATTGGTGGATCTGTAGATCAACGGATCAGTAGATCTGTAGATCGGTGGATCCCTAGATCGGGGAATCTGTAGATCAATTGATCATCAGTAGATCGCTAGATCGGTGGATCTCCAGATCAATAAATCAGTAGATCTGTAAATCGATGGATCGGTGGATCTGTGCTAGATCGCTAAATCGATGAATGAGTAGATCGCTAGATCTGTGGAGCTGTAGGTCAGTGGATCATCACTAGATCGCTAGATCGGTGGATCTGTGGTAGATCGCTAGATCGCTGGATCTGTAGATCAATGGATCGCTAGATCGGTGGATCTGTAGATCGATGGATCGGGCAATCGCTAGATCGGCTGATCTTTAGATCAATGGATGAACAGTAGATCGGTGGATCTGTAGATCAATGGATCAGTAGATCCTTGAGTTGGTGGATCGCTAGATCGGGAGGTCTGTAGATCAATGGATCATCAGTAGGTCACTAGATTGGTGAATCTATAAATCAGTAGATCAGAAGATCTGTAAATCGATGGATCGGTGGATCGCTCGAACGATGGATCTGTAGTACACCGCTAAATCGATGGATCGGTAGATCGCTAGATCTGTGGACCTGCAGATCAGTGGATTGTCACTAGATCGGTGGATCTGAGGTAGATCGCTAGAACGGTGCATCTGTAGATCAATGGATCGCTAGATCGGTGGATCTGTAGATCGATGGATCGGTAGATCGGGGAATCTGTAGATCAATTGATTATCAGTAGATCGCTAGATCGTTGGATCTGGAGATCAATAGATCATTAGATCTGTAAATCGATGGATCGCCGGATCTGTGCTAGATCGCTAGAACGATGGATCTGTGGTACATCGCTAAATCGATGGATCAGTAGATCGCTAGATATGTGGAGCTGTAGATCAGTGGATCATCACTAGATCACTAGATCGGTGGATCTGTGGTAGATTGCTAGATCAGTGGCTCTGTAGATCAACGGATCAGTAGATCTTTAGATCGATGGATCGCTAGATCAGTCGATCTGTAGATCAATGGATCATCAGTAGATCGGTGGATGTGTAGATCAATGGATCAGTATATCTCTAGTTTTGTGGATCGCTAGATCGGTGGATCGGTCGATCGATGGATCGGTAGATCGTGGATCTGTATATCAGCGGATCTGTAGATCTTGAGAGCGAAAAATCGGTGGATCTGTAGATCGATGGACGATCAGTAGATCGCTAGGTCGGTGGATCTGTAGATGAGTGGATAAGTAGATCTGTAAATCGGTGGATCGCTAGATCGATAGTCTGTGGTTGATCGCTAGAGCGGTAGATCCGTAGAGGGGTTGGGAGAATTCGAGACAGTTGTGCAAACCCGAGACGAACTCGAGGGTTTGCATAACTGTCGACAATTCTCCCAACGCCTCTCGTGTTTATATCAGGCTATGAAAACACAGGGAAAAAGTTTTCTATTGCTTTTATAAAATAGCTTTCCCGAGAAAAGACGCAAAACTCTTTGTATGGCAGTGATTACAAGAGAAATTCTTACCAGTCGCAAAGTCTTGTCCACGAGGTCTTGCACGCGTAATCAGTTCTTGTTTTGCAAAAACATGCTTTCCAAAATACGGACTCTTCTCGCTTAAAATGTCAGCTTAAGCGAAAAAGAATTGACACACTTTCTTTATAACGACTTTTAAACTTGAAAACTTTTTCAAATTCGTGCTTGCGTGATTAGCGCGCGAAAAGCAAAACATCTTGACGCCACAACCATGTTTACATACTCTCATGCAAACACTCCTATCAGCCAATCAGAGCGCGCGTACTATCTTAGTTATTTTATAAATATATATATACATATATATATATATATGTTGTGTAAAAAAACGGTACCGTAAGAAAGCTGTTTTTTTACACTGATATATATTTGTAAAAAAACAGCTTTTTTACAAAAACATATTTTGTAAAAAAACGGTCCTACACTAAATGTTGCTGGCGAATTCAGCTAGTGTTCATATTAAAGTTGTTTAGCCTTTACAAGTGTTTTCGGGCTTATTTCTCGATCTCTAAAATAAAACACGCATTGCCGTACGTTACAGACCGCCTTTATAGTCCCTAATTGTTATAAACAAATCGGCTGCTGTTTTTATGGCCTTATAAAGTTGCTCTGTGTATTGCAAAAATTAGACTAACAAGCGAGTGTATGTACGCTTGTAGCTATAGACTAGTATTTCCTTTTGCTTGATTAGCCGACTGAACATGTTCCTACATCATGTTGAAAGCTTAAAGTAGTATTAAAACGCAGACATGACAATCTTGCATGCATCAACATGGATTTCAACATAGCATGAATCCCGTGACAGAAGTTTAGCGCATCATACATAATACAGGAAATTGCCTAACAATTGCTGTCGTTGATTCTTGCTGGAGATTTTATGCTAGAAATGGAGTTAAAATTTATTTATCCACTGCTAAGAGCACCAAAGCATTATAGCCAAGTATTTTGTTGACAGTTAAACCGATCATTGCAGCTGATAACCTTGGGAAAATAGATAAATAATACAGAACAATATTCTGTACAGTTTTCGGCTTGAACAAAAGTAGCAATGAAGGAGAGAATAGAAGTCTTTGGTTGCTGCAAGAGATTGTGACAGGCATTGCTTATAAATAAGACAGTGAATAACCCAGCTATTCTATTATTGCCTAACATGCAGTTACTGCCGTGGGTGACCTCAGCCGATAAGCATAACAAATGAAATTACTGCCTGTTCCTTCTTCGCATCCAACAATTAGAAGGTCCTGGAAAATTGAATGACAAAGGAAACAAGCAGAAATAATAAAAAGAATAAAAAGAACGTAAATTTTTAACGCTGTCAGCGAGTTAACAAGGGAATTTAAATGCCCCACAATAAAGGGGACACGGGAACGTGAACGTGACTAGCCGCACGAAAACTACAGTTCAATAAATTTCGAACCATGCTATGGAAAACAGCCTGTCTTCGATAAATGAGTTTGTCAAATGGTCTATACGTGTAAAATAGCAGGATTTTTACATAAAAAAGGCAGCTTTCTTACAAAAATACCTTTTGTAACAAAACAGATTTTTTACATAAAAAAGCAGTATTTTTACGACCAAGTAACTTGTAAAAAAGCAGCTTTTTTACGTAAAAAAGCAGTATTTTTACGACCAAGTAACTTGTAAAAAAGCAGCTTTTTTACGTAAAAAAGCAGTATTTTTACAACCGCTCAATTTGTAAAAAAGCAGCTTTTTTACATAAAAATGACGCTTTTTTACAAGGACCGTTTTTTTATGCAACATATATATATATATATATTTAAAGTGGTGTACTGAAGCTATGTTGATTTTGTCTTATTTTCAGTTGATTTTGATGACGGGTTTAACCACAATCACCCACAATGGACAAACATGGAAAAACTACAGCAGACAACATGCCACAAACTGCACAAAGAGTGAGTCACTCCTTCACGAATGTTCAGAAATGACATTATTACTTTCCTTCTAGCTCGGCTCAAGTCTTTTCTATTGTCTATTTAGCACTCAGGCTTTAATTTTTTTCCTCAGTTCTTCATTTTATTCTATTTGTTGTCCTTTTAAAGAGCTGTCTCATTGCACGTTGGACGCTCTGTTGGAGTTTGTGTCTTCTTCATCACTTGTCTTTCACACCTTACTTCTCAGTTCCATGTGTGGTGAATCTTTTCTAACTGACATCTTTACGCGCAAAAGACTTGTTTTCTTGTCGAATTCAATGCGTACTCTTTCCCTTGTATTCGTAAAAAGGTATTCAGGTTAATAAAGATAGTAAACAATTGTTCACAAATGTTCTATCCATGAAAGATTTAATTTTTGTTGACATTGATGCCAATTGTGATTTAGATCAGATGGTAAATGAATTAAACTGAATGACCAACGAAAGTTATGTTAAGATTAGTACCAGTTGAGGTAAATAATTTAACCCAACTTATTGAGCAGTCTTTCTAAAATTTAATCCGGTAAATCTAAATCAAAACATTTTGGCAAAAAAAACATTTTACGCTCAAGACGAGCTAGTCGAAATTTCTGCTTCCTTTAACTAAATAAATATTAAAAAACAAGTCTCGCCAAACTTTAATTTATCGCTAAGCAACTTTAGTGAGAAAAACAGTGGGCTCAAAAAGATCTTCCGTATTTCCCCGAATGTGATGTTACACTGTATGTATGTTAACCAAATGTGTCCTATATAGGGAAGCTTCTTCTCCTTCTTCTTCTTGTTCTGTGAATGTCAATATAACCAACAGTCCGCTTACTCAACACCGAAGGTTTGTGTTCTAAAAATATAACGTACAGCCATGCATGAACCAAGTTTAGTTAACATTTTGTACTTTTTTAAATAAATCCATGTAATCCACCCAGAAGCCTTTGATTAATAAGACTAGAGCAGTGGTAAAACAGCTAAAATATCAAACTACTGCGAACTGTCTTGATCTTTTACTCTTCGAAAACAGTTATTGCTATTAACAATTAATATCCAAATTTCTTTTTACAACCGCGAAATAAATATATCAAACGAAACTGCTGGAAAAAGGAACTGTAACGAAGGAGAAAATTAATAAACACCGTGACAATTTTTCCTTCTTCTTTTCTTTAGCCTGTGTAGCTGGCGGTTTTGACGGAGAGCGCGCGCGAAGTGGCGGGGAAGCCGCCTTTTCCCCATTCCCCTCGCTGCCAGTTACCCAGGCTACCTCTTCTTTTGCTCCTCACGTAGTCGTTTATAGGGAAAGCGTATTACCCTCCTCCCAGCAAACAGGCAATCAAGCTTCCCCTACAAAGAACTGCATAAGAAACTGCCTGTTCTTTTCTCAAGCTTTTTTTTCTTGTGTCGTGCAAGCTTTTTTTTTTTTCTTGTATCGTGCATCATTTAATACTATATTCCTAGATCCCCTTTGTACTTGCTCTCGGGCCCCTGTTGTACATAACTTATCAGAGTTCCCAAATTTTATGTTCAAAATGTTTTTTTAAATACTTCTGCATTGTGATTGGAACACCACAGGGCGTGGTCTGCCAATTTTAGATCAGCGAAGTTGTGCGGTTGTATTTTATCCTGTTCCGTTTTTTGGTGTGTTATTATTTCTCATATTCTTCTTATACGATCCTTTTTTTAGCACGGTGACATCTGTCAGATTATCGAAGGATTGCAAGAATGTCTTTTCTGTTTCTCAAGGTAACAAATCCGAAAACTACACATCGGTTTGCTTTTTTTCTCAGCATGTATTAAATGCGTTTCAAGACATGAAATCTGTTAAGCGTGCTGAAATATATATGCCTTTCTTGGCTTAATACCTTGCCGCATTTTGGCGAAATTAAGAGTAATCAATGAAAGTGAAGACGTACGTAAGAGACAATCTCTGGAGTCTTTGTTATAATTATTGTAATTGGGTATTTCTCGTTTCTGATAAAAAGCTGTTTCTCTTGCTTTACAGACACACAACTTAAGATGTTCTCGATAGAAACCAGAAAGCAAGTTAGGGGAATCAATCTTTCATCAATGGTAGGTTTGTTTTGTTCTATGATCAAGGTAAACCAGTAGGAAAATTATGCAATGTGCTGTGTGACGCACTGGTCTTGTTTTCGTTGATCTTACGCTTTACGCTGCTTCTCCCTTTAGTTCTGCTGCGTCGATTTGAGAGGCAGGGAAAGTATTTCTTGTTGTTTCATAATTCGTGTCAATGAGGAATTGACGGTGTTGAGGGAAAAGAAATACCGTTTCCCTACGGATTACCTTTAAACTGTTTAATAAAAGAACAGATGCAGAAAAGGGTTAGGCGCTGTAGATGCCACGAAGTTTTAAAAGTGAAATAAGAGGAAATGCCAATTGACTTACAATCCTTTTTTTTGTCCTTTTCTGAAGGCTCTTTCATCCTGTGCCATTATGCCAGACTCCAAAACGATAATAGTGGGATCCTGGGATAACAAAATGTGAGTAATTTTTCTATAAGCTATTCTTTTTATATATATATTTTTTCTGTGCTATTATACTGCTGAACGGCTACGTTTTGCAAAGTGTAGCTTGTCTAGAGCGGTTTGTGATACCGAAACAAAAGTCACTACTCCTGCAAATTACACGTTCTTTCAATGAACCAATCAGAAACATCCACCTACAGCTGCTGCCAAGGGCGGGAAAACAAGTGGCTCAAGTCTTCGCAGCCATTCATATCTTATAGCAAAGCGTAACAAAATCAAATTGCCAAATTACTCCGAACACCACTGAAAATCGTTTTGTTGTACTTTAAAATGCAGCTACATTTATTCCGTGGAGTATGGGCGAGTTGTGGACACTAAGTCGGGGCATGACGATGCAAGTAAGTGTTAGTTATTCGCGGAGTGAGTTTCTCAAAAACGTTTCAACACTGTGGTCATGTATAATTCTGGGAGGCTTGATGCACAACATCTAGTAGCTCTACTTGCCTGAAATGGAAATAAGAACATGCAACTCGTGCCAAGCGCGCGAAAACCTTGCAAGTAAGCACGTGAACACACACACACAACCTTATTAACCAAACCGTGCAGTGAAGCTATCCAAGTCAATGGAGAGAAGTGTGACGTCATGTTACCATGGTAGCAAAATTGCGGATCACAACAATAGGGAGCTTAAGACGACTGCTTTGGTCGTTTTCGTTCGATATTGAACGATGCATATCTTCCTTCCTGGACGCATTTAGCTTTCCGTTTAAGTTAATAAATTGGTAAGCAACTACTTCAGTAAAGATAGATCCTTCCAGCGATACCTCAATAGCGACACACTAAAGAGCGACAAAGTTTCAAACAGTGCGAGTTCACTTTTTAAGTGCCCTTTTTGGTTTGTTGCCATCCAGAAATTTTGCTACCATGGCAACGTGACGTAACTACTTCTCTCTATTGACGCATGTAGTGTTACCTCGTCTAGGAAACGCATCATTTTGGACTCTTCTTTGCTTAAATGTGTCTTATGTGTCTTAAGTACTCAACTGTCCATTGTGTTATTTATTGTATCGTTTTATCTCATTTTAGTTTCATGTTTGTGCTGGAATGACGGCATCCTAGTAACCGCTTCTTGGGATTCTACCGTCAAGGTGAGCTTTATCAGCAAACTTTTACTCCATGTAAAAAAACCTCAACGATCCTGTCTTATCTCTTAGGCAAGTTATGTCTCTTAGGTCCCTGATCAACGAACTTGAAAAAAATGGAAATACAGTCGATCTTGGTCGCTTACGAAAGGTAGTCGCGCGAGGACTTCCCGTAAGCGACCACCGCTGCAAAACACCAAAATTGTCCGAGTCAAAGCCCGATAATGAGAACCTCTTGTTAACGACTCATAAGCGACCGTGGACACTTTTTGGCCAGACTGTTTTATTATTTCCATTGTTTTTTAACGTCTTGTAAGCGACTACTTGACACATGGTATGGTCTCCTTGTTCGCTGTATGTACTATACCGCTCAGCGTATACGAACGACTTCCAGTTACAACAAGGAGCTACACGTATACGTAACATGGAATTTGCATGCAATAAATTCTCTTCCAAAAAGTAGACCTCTTCTCTGAAGAGACCTCCTGTGGGTTGATTCCCGTAGGCGATCAATAAATTTTCGCCATTCAAGTGATCGCTTACGACAGGTTCAACGGAGTTCGGTCGTTTCGATCCAAACTGAAGTAGGAGTAACTGCAGAATACCCTGCCAACTTCAAAAAAGCATCCACCACGCTTGCGCAAGAAAAACTGGCCAGGTAAATTCCGCTCCCCTGTTTTTCAAAGAGTTTTAAAACCGCTTTTAGTTAATCAAAAATCTTTGTGTACTTCCCTTTGCGTCAGCTTTTTTATATAAATTACGTATTTCAAACATAAGCATATTTTCTCATTTCTTCGCATGTAGGTTTGGAAGTTCTTTCCTGAACCAGAAGGCAAGAAACCCTCCCCTCCGGAAATTCTGGTAAATATTTCTCTAC
>CALNXK010000203.1:752500-820000 GCA_942486035.1 Porites lobata | reverse complement strand
CTTACAGATCTGGGATCTGATTAATGTACAGGAGGTTTGCAGAATCACTGCTCATGAAGGTACACTAGTCACGCCCACTGACTGTGGTCTCCTAGTTCACCGCCACAACTGGGATAATTTTGAGAGAGCTACTTGAATATGTTAACATAGGCCTGGCTAGAGTGCTTTTTCATCTTCATAAAAAAAAGGCGCCAAACATGTCCTTCTTGGAAGTACTTCTACTTTGTCTCTTTTCTACTTTAATCTCAAGATAGCCTTACTTGGCGTTAGTGGTAGCAGATTTATGTTTGGTGTGGTTCAATCTTATCCTTGGATTGAATTTTATTTTCCTTTGTTTTTGAATATGGTAATATATGATAATGAGTTTAAAACAAAGGAAAATAAAGTTTAATCCAAGGATAAACCGATTATTAAAAGAACTACCAATCAAAACACAGCATTGCAGCTAGAGCGTTTTGTCTTTCGAGCGATCTCGCCTCTCTCGCTAACGTTTGGCTTTTACTAGTTTTCTAATTAGATTTACTGTCAAGGCTGGTCAAGCGTTCCCCCCAAGATTGCATTAATGAATCGATTATTTGAAAAATGAATCCCTTAGGCGTTGCCGCAACCAGTCTCAAATTCAAATCTGCATTCCTGCATGCGTAAAGAGCAGTTAATTTTTCACGATAACTCCTCTGTATTCGGTCAGATTGAAAAATCTTTAAATTGTTTTAAAGACATTTACATCAAATTCAAGAAAACTGAGCCGCCAGAAATTTCATGGCTACCTCGCGTGTGAATTCACTCCTCATTACGTACGTAGGGATCCAGAGATGAAACTGAAATCTACAACAACCAACGGATTCAACCTTCGAATAATAAATTTATTAATGCAATCTTACGTGGTACGCTTAACCTGCCCTGACTGTAAAATAATCTTGCCATGGTATTGTCTAGGAGTGAAAGGGTTAATTGCTTTGGGATATCAAAAGTAGCAAGCCTTTTATAACTACTCCTCTGCTTGCTAAAGGACTTTTCGTAACTCACCACAGTTGTGTTTTTCATTCTGACCTTTGCAGGGGCCATTCGATGCATAGACGTATCAAGTGACGGCTGCACCGTGGTAACAGGAGGCGAGGATGGACAAGTCATTATGTGGAAACTTCATGTTTAACCGACCGGCAGTTATACCACCGCCTTTAACGTAAACCAAGAGAACCTCCTGTAGAAACGAATTTCGTGACTAGTCCCTAGTACCTCACAACCGGTAATTTGGCCGCGTTGGCCTGGTGAGAGGTCTCATTACGTCTCTCATTACAGTTCAAGTAATCGAATGAACAGTCGTCGTCGTCGTGAAAAATTAGTACAATGTGAAAGTGTTGACAAAGAGGTCGCACCAGAGGATTTCGTCCAAGGACTAAAAAGTTGAAACTTAATTACTGGTCTCTATAACCAACTTTGGGATTGAACGAGGAGATCAACGGAAACGTACATATAGATTATCTAAAATCGTTTCCAAATGCCACCAGAAAAGATCATGTAGATATCAGTAGGCTCATATATTTCTTCAAAAATTTTAGGTGAAGAATTAGATTGAGGTGTTTTTTAGTATTTATTTAGACACCGATTTTTTCCATTAAAAAATTGATAAATCCCCCCCATAATTTTTCAGCCAAAAAGAGTTGATGGATTTTCGTGTGTCTTAACGCAGACTAAGGTTTTGACCTTAACGGTAGAACAGCTAAACTTCAGAGATATTCCTCGGCCATGTTGGCTACTCTTTGCGGTCACTCAAATGTTCACATTTCGCAGTAAAGCGTAGTTTTGTTGCCCCTCGACAAATTTGGAAAGTTATGGTGACAACTTTGGGCAGAAATGTGTAATAGGTTTCTTCCACAGGAGTTGAATAGCAAAACACTTTGTCCAAAGAAGAATTATTTACCTTAGTTTTTAAGATACCAATATATATGAAGAAACAATAACTTTAAAAATTGTTTTCTTGTAAAATATGTGTACATTAACGGCGCTTTTATTAACAAAGAAGAATAAGCGTGCTTACCTATTGGGGGTTCCAGGTATTGTTCTGTTATCCTTATTACGCTTACTCTTGTAGCCAAGGAGATAGAACTGGGTACAAGATTCAGTTATGTCCTGGACTGCACTCTGTCGCAAAAATTCGCTAGCACAATTTTATCGCAATTTAAGCAAAAAATGGTTAAGGGGAACTGCTTGCAGAAATGTATGCGAAGCAACACACACACACACATACCTGATACAGGGAATACACTAAAACCACTTTAAAAACTAGCTACGGTCACCACATATAGGTTTCAGCCCAATGCCTGCCAAATACCACACAAATATCGACGAAAATCGGTCTAGAACATGAGCTCCATTCAACAGCCGGCTCCCATGTTCTTGATAGTGTGCTCTCCTCCTGTTCACAAGGCTCTCATTTGCGGTTCAGAAGGCTGGTTTCTAACTTGTTTGGCGGATTAATTGATGATTGATTAAAAAGTGACTGATTATTGACGGCGGGTGTAAAAACGTTTCTTCCCGATGGATACCGGCAGGTATTTTCTGCAGGTAAACGCATTACAAATGTCAGATTACAGGTCACCGTGCGACAGATTATTAAACAAGACCAGAAGTGTCTCCTAGCCCTAATCCTTATCCAATACGGTTGATTTTGATCGAGGGGAAATTACTTGGTTTACCCAAACTATCAATAAAACAGTGGCAGTGAAGGAGTCATTAAAGTTATGGGTAGGACGAGAGGCTTTGAACAAGAGACTTCTTTAGTCTCTTTTGGTATCATATTTTTCTGATCTTACTCAGAGTGGCTAGCACTTTATAGCATGACGATGTGACCAACTACAAGTGAACACTGGAAATGCAAAAACAATATTTGTTAGTGTTTGGCTACACTGTTGTTGTTCTGACAATGCTGTAATTCAGTCAAAAGTATAAAATTCAAATGTTGTTTTGAAGTGTAACCTAACAAACACTGAAACTGATGAAAAATTCATTGTGAACTCGGAAGTTGATGTATTAAAATGCAACAGATGTAAGATTCACAGGGTAATGAGATTTCATTTCAGCGGGTGTCCACTTACGGGAGCTTAAAATCAAAGCTTAACTCTAATTCCTAAACCTTTAAAGTGTCCGCAGCCGCCTATATGCGGGAATTGTTCGCTTGAGGAAATGTGAAAATACAGACGGTTTGTGTGGGAGTTGAAACGGGATTTTGTGAAAGCGCCCGTAAGTAGAGCTGTCCGCTTATGAGAGTGTCCGTCCAGAGAGCTTTCACTGTATTTGATGTATATTCTTTTCCAAAAAAGGCAGGGTACGTGTGAACTGGGTCAAAGATTAACCACTGTTGTGAGCACCCATATCGAGACTCTTTGGACCCTTCATGGGACCTCCTCACGACACTGTAGCCCAGAAAGTTAAACCAAAGGGGACGTTAAGTGCAGTACTCATAATAGGCTGTGAATGAGGCGAAGACGTTTTTCCAGTCGTGGTTTTCCTCCACATGACCGGAAGAACGCCTGCGTTTGCAGGCTATTTACAATAAAAATACTGTAAATAGCCCAAGGAGCGCTTATCGACCGCGCGTCGGACTCGAAGTAAGAGCTTCATGCATTTATGCAACTAAATTTGTGCCTTAGGCGTGGGGAAACTCCCATGTCGATTCCGGCCCTGATAGTTTTTATTTTCACATATTTTTGTCATTTTCTTCCTTGATTTGAATTTAACATGTAGACCATATGAGTATCAAGTTTCTTGAGAATGTTAATTATGCGGGTCTTAAGCGTTTTGCGCGATTGTAAAAAAAAAAATCGCGAATAAAGTGTCAATAAGGTTTATATAAATAAGATGTAGTTTCATTAGAAAATGAAACACGAATAATCAAACGAAAGCTACGTTCTATTCTCACTACAAATATTAACTGGACTACCTAACATAGCAGTTAATAGCTACCGATAGAGAAAAGTAAAAACATTTTTAAAGAAAGTCTTAACCCATTTCCTTCACTTGACTGTTAGTTTTTTGCGTTTGGACCGCTGGGGAGGAAACACAATCGGCGACAAAATTTGCTGAGACACTTTGCACTAAGGGGCCTTTCGGACGCTTTATAGACTTCAAAAGGAAAAAATAAACCTTTTCCTCCCCCATCCCCTCCATGCATTGTTGTGCTGCTGTTCAAGCTACCTGTCGAAAAGAACAAATGCCCCAACTTTGAATCGAGGAAAGAGATGGGTGGTTGGATTGTTTTGTTCTCTGAAGTTACACTATTTGAGTATACTGTCTCTCAAAAGTTTTGTTGCGTATTGCATCTCAAATACTCCAGTTTTTAAACACTCTTGCTGTTTAGAGTCCAAAAAGGATTTTTGTGAGTCTTTTGATCTGAGTAGCTATGAGCAAAAAAACACAACGCTAATTGTAGGTTACTATGAGCAGAACAATGTAAGAGACAAATGAGTCCTCACCAATGCGGGCTATTTCCGAGTTGACTCAAGCCTCTGTTTCAAAGCGAGGCTAAGTGAAGAGCTATTGACAGATAATAATGATTTTTTATTCTCATGCAAATAAAACTCATTTTAACAAGAAAAGTTTTGCACTTTTTCGAAATTTGGAAAAGGCATTAATGGTCTACTGTAGTGATTGTATAGTGTATGGCTCCCTTATTATCGTCACACTGAAATGGCATCGAATACTATTTCTGGATGACTCCAGGTTTTTTTTAGGAGTATTACAGATTTAACTACGAAAGAGAGAGATTCCATGAAAGAGAAATATTGTATAGCGAAATATTTTATATGTGTGTAACGAACTATAAATTGCCAAGTAACAGTTTTATTTTCGATCGGATGTCAAAAAACACATTTTCCTTAAATAAAATATGCTTGCGTCGTATTCTTTTGTTTATATCATTATCTTGAATTGGTACTAATAAAAGATATTTTTAGGCAGAATATCATCACACACAATTTCTTAAAATAAATTTGTAACCAATTGCGTCGTGTCCTTTTGATCACATGATTTGTCAAAGTCTTTATAATCAGTTGACGCCCCTTTGATATCATCATATCAGGATACGACTGAGTGAAACAGTTATAGTGAAGCGAAAAAGAGAAGTTCTTCCTTCGTGAAAATACAGGTAGGCTAAATCTGATAAATTAGATTTTATAATTAGCGATATAATATTGTTCAATGTTATGCTGTCTGTGCACTTTCTAGACAAGCCACACTATTAGTGTTTTCAAAAAGTTTCCTAGTTGTTTTTATCGCTTTTTTTATGTTTCCCGTGAATGCATTAATAGCCTCACAAACTGACGTAAGGTATTTTAGTTAATAACTTCGGACATGAACTGTTTTAGATAAATCTTGTTCCTTGTCTTCGTATTTCCAAGTCGCAAAATTCTTCAGCACAACCTTTTCTCTACCAGAAGCATTTGACTGATTTAGTTCGTCCATGCGGATTTATTTGAGACGGTCATTCCATCTCATTCCATCTAAGACAGATTTTCCATCACGGATTTGTGGTCTTTTAGCACAAATTTAAGCTCGTCCTTAATAGCCGGACCCACTGAAGGACGAAGACATACATACTTTTGCTTATTCCTCGCAATTCAACTTTCTTGCCATTTAATACATTCAATTAATTTTTTCGATTTTTTTTTCACGGTAGTTTTAATGTTATTTATCAGTAGGGCGAAAAAAACTTACATACCACAGCAATGACGTGGATGATTGCATGGGGGCAAAAATCAAAACACCAAAAAATCCCTGGACAAAAAATTCCCCCCCCCCCCCCCCCCCAAAAAAAATCCCATACAAAACTACGCGGCCGAAATACGCGAGCACCACCACGAATCTTTACTTATATCAAGCCGCCCAAGATAATACTTGCCCAATTTTCCTACTCCAAAAACTCCCGGAATCGAAAATTTCAAACCCAAAAAATCCTTCTATCATCGCCGTCACTTGAAATCCGGAGTACCTCCATTGGGTTTTTGTTCAACCTCAAATTTCTTAATCGAAAGTTTTGCTTATGACGTACTTCATAGCCACAAAACAGATTATCGAATACGAAGCTGAATCGCAAAGACTGAAAAGTAAAACGGAAACAACCAAGTATCTTCTATTTTTTGGAAACCGAAATACACGCAACTGGAAAACGAAACACCCTCAACTCCGGTGAAAGGGCCTGCAATAAACTACAATGGGTCAGTTAATTTGAAGCGTGACCATCCCCTTTGGGAATTTGCGTTGCCTCTAGGTACTCTTACCCACGGTGGGACATTTGTAATCAAACGTCTGTCTCGGGGAGGGGAGAGTATAGAAGAGTTTTACATTTTTAGCGCCTTACATTGAAAAAATTTTGCGGTATTGTAGTGTTTGGCAAATTTTCATGCGGTACTTATGTAACTATGGTCTTGAATTCTGATATTGTGGTATTTCTAAACGTGCGAAATTTTTTGTGATTGGCGATTTTTGGCATGGTTTTGTCAAAATTGTCGATTTTTCTTTGCTGTGTTACGGAGTTCGGTATACCCCTAGCCGCTCCAATCTTTTTTTTTTTTTTTTGCGTATGCGTATTTTTCTACTACAAGACCGGCTTCAATAGTGTGATATCGTGCCCAGTTGAGGTAGTGGAAAGGTTTTCACTTTAGCGCCAAACAATATTCCCATGATAACTTGTTGTGCAGTTGAAGACCCTTGTTAAAACCATCAAAAAAAGCAATTAGAAAGGCATTTGTAATAACGGATGCCGAAATCCTATGTAAAATGTCCGCCCTTTTTTGTTTTCAGAACCAAAACAACTCAACCTCGTCCCCAGGTCTTCTCGGTTAACGGTCCATTAACCTGTAGAAGGCTGCATTTTTGACGTCATTTCCTCGATAAACACAAAATTCTTCCAAATTTAGTCATCAGTAACTGGTTATGGTGAATTATGCGTCAGCTTTTAGCCAATCAGAATTGAGGAAATTATTTTAATTGAATAATAATATTTTTTTAAGGGTCATTGTAATGACGGCAGATTGCTGCAATTAACTCTCGATTCTGTTTTTAAATATGCTTCTGTCACGCATTACTGAAGTGGCACTGTAACTCGCTGCTACTAAATGGATTGACTACGTAACAAAATAATATATATATTTTTTAATGCCTCAACGCTTTATTGCAAGTAAAAAAATAATGAATAACTGAAAAAAACATCGCTCTGAATCTGAAGATGAATCAGCTACCGAGATTGTCGAAACGTGAGTTGGCAATGGTTGGTTACTAGGGTGGCCTGAGCCGTGAGTCAAGTATTGAATTCTGGAAAACAGTTTCATGTCTTGATTGAAAGCGAAATGGAAAAATGAATCAAATTACGTGTACTGTCCCGTTATATGAAAAAGACGTCACCGCGCGTTTCATGACTGCCTGCCACAGTATTGTTTAATTGATTTGTTACAATAAAAATTTTATACTAATGTAAGTTTACCATTTGTGGCAAAATGAATGGCTGTTTTGGTTGCAGTGCTTATACAATTGAAGATAATATTAATTTACAGCTTTATACTGATTTTTCCAGATCAAACCATCATGGCACAGAGTGGAAACGGAGCAGCATGTGAGAGTGATGTTACATCACTTGGTACCGGACAAGGGCTAAACTTTGATGAGGACACACTGAAAGGTAAAGATTCTTACAACTGTTAATAGTGTATCACCAAATGGCCTTTAACACAGCAAACTAAAAAGTGTTGTTGTCAATGTGGTCATAGCCGCCAAATGTTTATAATTATCTAATTAACAATGTTTTTATGAGGAATTTTTATCAATAAAGTATTATCAATAACGAAAGGTGTAGCAAATTATGACTATTATGTTCTTAACTTCTATGAGGCTTATTGATATACAAGTAAACTTAACCGAGTTTCACTTAATTGGACCAAAAAGAAATAATGTTTTTGAAGAGTTATTCTAATGATGGCACATTGCTGCAAATAACTCCTGATTCTGTTTTCAAACAGTGCCGCTTCAGTAATATATCGCGTGACAGAACCGTGTAACTCGCTGCTACTAAATGGATTGACTACGTAACAAAATAATGAATAATTGAAAAAAAACATCGGTCTGAATCTGAAGATGAATCAGCTACCTAGATTGCCGAAACGTGAGTTGGCTGTGGTTGGTTACTAGGGTGGCCTGAGCCGTGAGTGGGGTATTGAATTCTGGAAAGCAGTTTCATGTCTTGATTGAAAGCGCAATGGAAATATGAATCAGATTATGTGTACCGTCCTGTTATATGAGAATGACTTCACCGAGCGTTTAATGACTGCCTTTTACAGAATTGTTTAATTGATTTGTTTCAATAAAACTTTTATACTAATGTAAGTTTACCATTTGTGGCAAAATAAATGGCTGTTTTGGTCGCAGTGCTTAGACTATTAAAGGTAATATTAATTTACAGCTTTGTACTGATTTTTCCAGATCAAACCATCATGGCACAGGGTGGAAACGGAGTAGCATGTGAAAGTGATGCTACATCACTTGGTACAGGACAAGGGCTGAACTTTGATGAGGACACACTGAAAGGTAAAGATTCTTACAACTGTTAATAGTGTATCACAAAATGGCCTTTAACACAGCAAACTAAAAAGTGTTGTTGTCAATGTGGTCATAGCCGCCAAATGTTTATAATTATCTAATTAACAATGTTTTTATGAGGAATTTTTATCAATAAAGTATTATCAATAACGAAAGGTGTAGCAAATTATGACTATTATGTTCTTACGTTCTATGACGCTTATTGATATACAAGTAAACTTAACCGAGTTTCACTTAATTGGACCAAAAAGAAATAATATGTTTTTTAAGAGTTATTCTAATGATGGCACATGCTGCAATTAACTCCTGATTCTTTTTTTAAATATGGTTCTGTCACGCGTTACTGAAGTGGCACTGTAACTCGCTGCTACTAAATGGATTGACTACGTAACAAAATGATGAATATTTGAAAAAAACATCGCTGTTGAATCTAAAGATGAATCAGCCAATGAGGTTGTCAAAAGGAAGGTTGGCAATGGTTGGTTACTAGGGTGGCCTGAGCCTTGAGCTGGCCACTGAATTCTGAAAAGGAGTTTTACGTCTTGATTGAAACCGCAATGGAAAACTGAATGAGATTGCGTGACTAACGCGCTTTTCATGACTGCCTGCCACAGAATTGTTTAATTGATTTGTTTCTATAAAAGTTTTATGCTAATATAAGTTTACTACTTGTGGCAAAATGAATGGCTGTTTTAGTACCAGTGCTTATACAAGTGAGATAATATTAATCTAAAACTTTATTTAATACTGATTTTTCCAGATCAAACCATCATGGCCCAGAGTGGAAACGGAGCAGCAAATGAGAGTGATGCTACGTCACATGGTACCGAACAAGAGCTGAACTTTGATGATGGCACATTGAAAGGTAAAGATTCTTACAACTGTTAATAATGTATCACCAACGTGACTAAATGGATTGACTACGTACCAAAAAAAAGTTAAAAACGGTAAAAAACATCGCTCTGAATCTATAGATGAAACAGTTGCCGAAACGTGAATGCGCAATGGTTGGTTGCTAGGGTGGCGTGAACCGTGAGATGGCCACTGAATTCTGGAAAGCAGTTTCACTCTTGATCGAAAGTGCAATGGAAATATGAATCAGATTACGTGTACCGTCCTGTTATATGAAAATGACTTCACCGCGCGTTTCATGACTGCCTGCCACAGAATTGTTAACTTTACCATTTGTGTCAAACTGAATGGCTGTTTTGGTCGCAGTGCTTATACAATTAAAGATAATATTAATTTACATCTTTATACTGATTTTTCCAGATCAAACCATCATGACACAGAGTGGAAACGGAACAGCATGTGAGAGTGATGTTACATCACTTGGTACCGGACAAGGGCTGAACTTTGATGAGGACACACTGAAAGGTAAAGATTCTTACGACTGTTAATAGTGTATCACCAAATGGCCTTTAACACAGCAAACTAAAAAGTGTTGTTGTCAATATGGTCATAGCCGCCAAATGTTTATAATTATCTAATTAACAATGTTTTTATGAGGAATTTTTATCAATAAAGTATTATCAATAACGAAAGCTGTTGCAAATTATGACTATTATCTTCTTAAGTTCTATAGAGTGTTTTCACTCACGTGGCCAGCATCTATGCAAATTTATTGGAACAAAAGAAAGCGTTTGCATAAGAAAGGAGTTCAACTCCCACAGGACTGGTTTGGGACACCAACATGGCCGCCGTTTCATTGTTTTGGGACACCAATATGGCCGCCGTGACGTCATGTGAAAACACTCTATAAGGCTATGATATACAAGTAAACGTAACCGAGTTTCACTTAATTAGACCAAAAAGAAATAATATGTTTTTTAAGAGTTATTCTAATGATGGTACATTGCTGCAATTAACTCTCGATTCTGTTTTTAAACATGGTTCTGTCACGCGTTACTGAAGTGGCACTGTAGCTCGCTGCTACTAAATGGATTGACTACGTAAAAAAATAATGAATAATTGAAAAAAAAAACATCGCTTTAAATCCGAAGATGAATCAGCTACCGAGATTGTCGAAACGAGAGTTGGCTGTGGTTGGTTACTAGGGTGGCGTGAGCCGTGAGTGAGGCATTGAATTCTGAAAAGCAGTTTCAGGTCTTGATTGAAAGCGCAATGGAAAAATGAATCAGATTACGTGTACTGTCCTGTTATATGAAAATGACTTTACCGATCGTTTCATGACTGCCTTTTACAGAATTGTTTATTGATTTGTTTCAATAAAAATTTTATAGTAATGTAAGTTTACCATTTGTGTCAAAATGAATGGCTGTTTTGTTTGCAGTGCTTATACAATTGAAGATAATATTAATTTACAGCTTTATACTGATTTTTCCAGATCAAACCATCATGACACAGAGTGGAAACGGAGCAGCATGTGAGAGTGATGTTACATCACTTGGTACCGGACAAGGGCTGAACTTTGATGAGGACACACTGAAAGGTAAAGATTCTTACGACTGTTAATAGTGTATCACCGAATGGCCTTTAACACAGCAAACTAAAAAGTGTTGTTGTCAATGTGGTCATAGCCGCCAAATGTTTTTAAAGAGCAAACGGGATTTATCTAATTAACAATGTTTTTATGAGGAAATTTTATCAACAAAGTATTATCAATAACGAAGGCTGTTGCAAATTATGACTATTATCTTCTTAAGTTCTATAAGGCTATGATATACAAGTAAAGTTAACCGAGTTTCACTTAATTGGACCAAAAAGAAATAATATGTTTTTTAAGAGTTATTCTGATTATGGCACATTGCTGCATTTAACTACCGATTCTGTTTTTAAACATGGTTCTGTCACGCGTTACTGAAGTGGCACTGTAACTCGCTGCTACTAAATGGATTGACTACGTAACAAAATGATGAATATTTGAAAAAAACATCGCTCTGAATCTAAAGATGAATCAGCCAATGAGGTTGTCAAAAGGAAGGTTGGCAATGGTTGGTTACTAGGGTGGCCTGAGCCTTGAGCTGGCCACTAAATTCTGAAAAGCAGTTTTACCTCTTGATTGAAACCGCAATGGAAAACTGAATGAGATTGCGTGACTGTCGCGCTTTTCATGACTGCTTGCCACAGAATGGTTTAATTGATTTGTTTCTATAAAAGTTTTATGCTAATATAAGTTTACTACTTGTGGCAAAATGAATGGCTGTTTTGGTACCAGTGCTTATACAAGTGAGATAATATTAATCTAAAACTTTATTTAATACTGATTTTTCCAGATCAAACCATCATGGCACAGAGTGGAAACGGAGCAGCAAATGAGAGTGATGCTACGTCACATGGTACAGAACAAGAGCTGAACTTTGATGATGGCACATTGAAAGGTGAAGATTCTTACAACTGTTAATAATGTATCACCAACGTGACTAAATGGATTGACTACGTACCAAAAAAAAGTTTAAAATGGTAAAAAACATCGCTCTGAATCTATAGATCAAACAGTTGCCGAAACGTGAATACGCAATGCTTGGTTGCCAGGGTGGCGTGAGCCGTGAGTTGGCCACTGAATTCTGGAAAGCAGTTTCACTCTTGATCGAAAGTGCAATGGAAATATGAATCAGATTACGTGTACCGTCCTGTTATATGAAAATGACTTCACCGCGCGTTTCATGACTGCCTGCCACAGAATTGTTTAATTGATTTGTTTCAATAAAAATTTTATACTAATGTAACTTTACCATTTGTGTCAAAATGAATGGCTGTTTTGGTCGCAGTGCTTATACAGTTAAAGATAATATTAATTTACGGCTTTATACTGATTTTTCCAGATCAAACCATCATGGCACAGAGTGGAAACGGAGCAGCATGTGAGAGTGATGTTACATCACTTGGTACCGGACAAGGGCTGAACTTTGATGAGGACACACTGAAAGGTAAAGATTCTTACGACTGTTAATAGTGTATCACCAAATGGCCTTTAACACAGTAAACTAAAAAGTGTTGTTGTCAATATGGTCATAGCCGCCAAATGTTTAAAATTATCTAATTAACATTGTTTTTATGAGGAATTTTTATCAATAAAGTGTTATCAATAACGAAAGCTGTTGCAAATTATGACTATTATCTTCTTAAGTTCTATAAGGCTATGATATACAAGTAAACGTAACCGAGTTTCACTTAATTAGACCAAAAAGAAATAATATGTTTTTTAAGAGTTATTCTAATGATGGTACATTGCTGCAATTAACTCTCGATTCTGTTGTTAAACATGGTTCTGTCACGCGTTACTGAAGTGGCACTGTAGCTCGCTGCTACTAAATGGATTGACTACGTAACAAAATAAAGAATAATTGAAAAAAAAAACATCGCTTTAAATCCGAAGATGAATCAGCTACCGAGATTGTCGAAACGAGAGTTGGCTGTGGTTGGTTACAAGGGTGGCCTGAGCCGTGAGTGAGGCATTGAATTCTGAAAAGCAGTTTCAGGTCTTGATTAAAAGCGCAATGGAAAAATGAATCAGATTACGTGTACTGTCCTGTTATATGAAAAAGACTTTACCGATCGTTTCATGACTGCCTTTTACAGAATTGTTTTTTGATTTGTTTCAATCAAAATTTTATACTAATGCAAGTTTTACCATTTTTGTCAAAACGAATGGCTGTTTTCTTTGCAGTGCTTAGACAATTGAAGATAATATTAATTTACAGCTTTATACTGATTTTTCCAGATCAAACCATGATGGCACAGAGTGGAAACGGAACAGCATGTGAGAGTGATGTTACATCACTTGGTACCGGACAAGGGCTGAACTTTGATGAGGACACACTGAAAGGTAAAGATTCTTACAACTGTTAATAGTGTATCACCAAATGGCCTTTAACACAGCAAACTAAAAAGTGTTGTTGTCAGTGTGGTCATAGCCGCCAAATGTTTATAAAGAGCAAACGGGATTTATCTAATTAACATTGTTTTTATGAGGAATTTTTATCAACAAAGTATTATCAATAACGAAAGCTGTTGCAAATTATGACTATTATCTTCTTAAGTCCAATAAAGCTATGATATACAAGTAAACTTAACCAAGTTTCACTTCATTGGACCAAAAAGAAATTGTATGTTTTTTAAGAGTTATTCTAATGATGGCACATTGCTGCAATTAACTCCCGATTCTGTTTTAAAACATTGTTATGTCACGCGTTACTGAAGTGGCACTGTAACTCGCTGCGTCTAAATGAGCTTAAATGGATTGACTACGTAACAAAAAAAGTAAATAATTGTAAAAAACATCGCTCTGAATCTGAAGATGAATCAGCTACCGAGGTTGCCGAAACGTGAATTCGCAATGGTTGGTTGCTAAGGTGGCCTGAGCCGTGAGTGGGCCACTGTATTCTGGAAAGCAGTTTCACTTTTGATCGAAAGTGCAATACAAGTTTGATTCAGATTACGTGTACTGTCCTGTTGAACGAAAATGACTTCGCCGCGCGTTTCGTGACTGCCTGCGACTTTAATTGATTTGTTTCAATAAACGTTTTATACTAATGTAAGTTTACCGCTTGTGGTAAAATGAATGGCTGTTTTGGTACCAGTGCTTATTATTATGAGGAATTTTTATCAACAAAGTATTATCAATAACGAAAGCTGTTGCAAATTATGACTATTATCTTCTTAAGTCCTATAAAGCTATGATATACAAGTAAACTTAACCGAGTTTCACTTAATTGGACCAAAAAGAAATAATATGTTTTTCAAGGGTCATTGTAATGATGGCACATTGCTGGAATTAACTCCCGATTTTGTTTTTAAATATGGTTCTGTCACGCGTTACTGAAGTGGCACTGTAACTTGCTGCTACTAAATGGATTGACTACGTAACAAAAAAATAAATAATTGAAGAAAAACATTGTTCTGAATCTGAAGATGAATCAGCCACTGAGCTTGTCCAAACGTAAGCTCGCAATGGTTGATTACTAGGGTGGCCTCCGCCGTGAGTGGGCCACTGAATTCTGAAAAGCAGTTTCACGTCTTGATTGAAAGCGCAATGGAAAACTGAATCAGATTACGTGACTGTCGCGCTTTTCATGACTGCCTGCAACAGAATTTTTTAATTGAGTTGTTTCAAGTTTTATGCTAATATAAGTTTACCACTTGTGGCAAAATGAATGGCTGTTTTGGTACCAGTGCTTATACAAGTGAGATAATATTAATTTAAAGCTTTATTTTATCTGATTTTTCTAGATCAAACCATCATGGCACAGAGTGGAAACGGAGCAGCAAATGAGAGTGATGTTACGTCACTTGGTACCGGACAAGAGCTGAACTTTGATGATGGCACATTGAAAGGTGAAGATTCTTACAACTGTTAATAGTGTATCACCAAAAGGCCTTTAAGGTGATTCCTTAGTAAAAGAATCTAACATAGATTGTAGATGAAACTTGGTACACTGATGAAACAAGTCAAGAAGATGATAAAAAAGTGATAAAAAGTGGGGGTCACGGGGCTTGTTTTGACGTCACAATGCTGACATATACCTGCTATTTAGGACCCTTTGACAAAAACGGCGCGGAGTCCAAAAGTAGACGAAAAGGAGAGGTTTTTTCGATGATGCATGTGGTAACACACAGAATTTGACTTTAATGTATTGTTTATCTACTTACGTACCAGAAAAATGCCTTTTAATGCCCTTGTTTTTAATATACGCTCCAAAGTAGAATTAAATTGGACACGCCTTATTCGACCCGTGATAGCTCAATCCGTACAATCTAGTAAAATTGCGAAAAAACTGAACATAGATTTGTGCCAATTTTTTTTCTCATCGAAAGGAAAAACTGTCCTTATTAAAATCATGAAGTAAAAAAATGGGGGTCACCGTACTCGTTTTTGCGGTAGAGCTGGAGAAAGTCCGCACCAAATGCATTTTCTCCGATTTTTGAGAGAGGACTGGGGCGCGTTTCAAAATGTCATGTATGTGAAAGGGGGAAGAAAGTATTAAGAAAATCCGTCTTTACAGAGTTTACATTGAGATATCTCATTTAGGACAAATTGTGATAAAGAAAGCGTGTAAATGAAAATCAAAGTAAGAACAAGTTTAACATCCACTGTCGAGGTTCTCCGTGAGGAAGTCGAGCTCAGCAACACGCGCGCGTACTGGTTCCGTTATGCACATTCCCAACACACTGAGTCTCACCTCGGCAAGAAAAAAACCGCAAGCAAAAATTCCAATAGCTTTTCTCTTCAGTAAACTTCACTTTAATAATGTTACTGAAATGCTCTATTTTTAAGGCGGCCATCTTGTTATGCGCAGTAAGAGATGCGCAGTGCACTTCCAGAGAATCACCTTAACATAGCACACTAAGGAGAAATGAAATAAAAGATACAGAAAAAAAAAACTTCATTTGAAAACATTCAACATACAAAAGTGATTAAAGAGTGAAAGTCGTTACACATTATCTCTAGTGAAGGTGGTTTTTAAATTTTTTATCTAGATTAAGCTTTTTTTAGTATAGATTTCGTGGTCAACGAATTACTTTCTCTCGAGGATTCACCGTTGTATCCAGCGCTGCATCAGCTCCCGGCAGGCACGACTCCTATTTTCCCGCCAACCGGAAAGATGCGCTCGTACTGCGCATAACGCTTCAGTAGTATTCTCTAAAGCTACAAATTTAATACATTTCAAGCTTTTTTGGCAGTTTTAACTTCAGAAAGTGAGTAACTGAACGACCAAATTTGCCACTGTTTCACCAATGTCAGTCATGTCATGGTCATCGCCATTCATGAGTTAACAAGTGACACCATTTGCCTATCCGGGGAATAAATGATCTCTGTCATATTTTTTGTTTTAATCTGTAGCAAAGAGACGAAGAAGGAAATGAACACAAAAAAAGTTACACACGATAGTCCGCATTATACTCTTATCTTTTGCACTCACAATTTTATTTTTTTTTTAAACCATAGCAAGTTTCATTCTCAACGAGTATTCCGCATTTCAAGAGACGCGAATGATCATTCTGTCTTGGTCAAGCCAACTAAAAAAATCATTGCCAAATTTTCCTACCCCAAAAGAATCCTGGAATCAAAAATTTCAAACCCAAAAAATCCTTCGATCATCTCCGTCACTAAAAATCGGGAGTACCTCAACTGGGGTTTCGTTCGACCCCAAATTTCTTTATCGAAAGTTTTCATCTGTGCATATGTCGTACTTATAACCGCAAAACAGATTGTCGATTACGAAGCTGAATCGCAGATATCTACAAGTAAAAAGGAAACAACCACCAATGGGATAAAAACCAAGTGTCCTGTATTTTTTGGAAACCGAAATACACTCAACTGGAAAACGAAGCACCCTCAACTCCGGTGAAAATGCCTGAAATAAACTACAATGGGGTGGGGTATTTGGAATCAAACGTCTGCCTCGGGGATGGGGAGAGTATGGTAGAGTTTTAAATTTTTAGCTCCTTACATTAAGAAATTTTACAGTATTGTGGTGTTTGCCAAATTTTCGTGCGGTACTTATGTAATTGTGGTCTTGAATTCTGATATTGTGGCATTAATAAACAAGCGGAATTTTTTGTTTTTGGCTCGGTGATTTTTAGCATGGTTTTGCTAAATTTGTCGATTTTTCGGTATACCCCTACCCCGTGCAATCTTAATTTTCGAGCATGCGTATAATTCTACTACAAGACCGGCTTCGATAGTGTGATGTGGTGCCCAGTTGCGGGTGTAGAAGGTTTTTACTTTAGTGCCAAACAGTAATATTCCCATGCTAATTTGTTATGGGGTTAAAGACCCTTGTTGAACCCACGAACAGAAACAATTAGAAAGAAATTTATAATAATGGATGCCGAAATCGTATACTCTAACCACAGCACCTTGACATGGTATCATTTATTATTATTACTCATTATTATTATGATTATGATTATAATTATTAGCATCATTATGATTATGCCTATGATTATCGTGATTATTCTTTGAAAAGGTTGTTTTAGTGTTAATCCAATCTTAAGTTTTTGTAATTTGAAACTAAAAAACGTGTTGTTTTCAATGTGGTCATGGCCGCCAAATATCTTTAAGTAGCAAACGGGATTTGTCTAATTAACAATGTTTTTATATCGCGAAATTTTATCAACAAAGTATTATCAATAACGAAAGCTGTTGCAAATTACGGCCATTATCTCCTTCAGTCCTTAAAAGCTTCAAGTAAACTTAATCGAGTTTCGCTTGGACCAAAAAGAAACAATATGTTTATAAGGGTCATTCTAATGATGGCACATTGCTGCAATTGACTCCTGATTCTGTTTTCAAATATGGCTCTGTCACGCGTTACTGAAGTGGCACTGTAACTGGCTGCTACTACATGGATCGATTACGTAACAAAAAAATAAATAATGGAAAAAAAACATCGCTCTAAATCTGAAGATGAATCAGCTACCGAGATTGGCTACTGAATTCTGGAAAGCAGTTTCATGTCTTGATTGAAAGGGCAATCGAAAACTGAATCAGATTACGTGTACTGTCCTTTTGTATGAAAATGACTTCACAGCGAGTTTCATGATTACCTGCCACAGAATTTTGATTGATTTGTTTCAATAAAAGTTTTATACTAATGTAAGTTTACCACTTGTGGCCAAATGAATGGCTGTTTTGGTACCAGTGCTTAAACAAGTGAAGATAATATTAGCTTAAAGCTTTAAATATACTTGATTTTTCCAGATCAAAACATTATGGCACAGAGTGGAAACGGAGCCGCATGTGACCGTGATGTTACGTCACTTGGTACCGGACAAGAGCTGAACTTTCATGATGACACACTGAAAGGTAAAGATTCTTACAACTGTTCATAGTGTATCACCAAATGGCCTTTAACACAGCAAACTATGGAAAAATGAAATAAAAGATATAAAAAAGGAAAAAAACGTCATTTGAAAACATTCAACATACGGAAGTGCATTGGTTAAAGAGTGAAAGTCGTTAAACATAATCTCTACTCAAGGCGGTGTTTTAACTTTTTATCTAGATTAGGCTTTTTCTAGAATTAGTGGCCGACGAACTCTTTTATCTTGCGGATACACCGTTATAGACAACACTGCATTAGCTCCCGGAAAGTATGAAAAGGAGTATAATTGGAAAAGAACTAAGTATCCTGTATTTTTTGGAAACCGAAATACACTCAACTGGAAAACAAAGCACCCTCAACTCCGGTGAAAGGGCCTGCAACCAACTAAAATGAGCCAGTTAATTTGAAGTTTTGAATTTGCGTTGCCTCTAGGTACTTTTACCCACGGTGGGGCATTTGGAATCAAAAGTTTGTCTCGGGGAGGGGAGACTATGGTAGAGTTTTACATTTTTAGCGCCTTACATTGAGAAATTTTGCGGTATTGGTGTTCGGCAAATTTTCACGAGGTACCTTTTATACCCCTAGCCACTTCAATCTTATTTTGCATGCGGACACTTCTACTACAAGACCTGCTTCGACAGTGTGATATTGTGCCCAGTTGCGGTTGTCGAAAGCTTTTCACTTTAGTACCAAACAATATTTCCATGATAATTTGTTATGCGGTTGAACCCATCAACAGAAACAATAAGAAAGGCATTTATAACAATGGACGCCGAAATGCTATGGTGCAACCACAGCACCCTCACATGGTACCATTTATTATTATTATTATTATTACTATTATTTGAAAAGGTTATTTTAGTGTTAATCCAATCTTAAGATTTGGTAGTTTATCACGAATTTTTATCAACAAAGTATTACTGATCAATAACGAATTAAGCTTTTTGCCTCAAGTTTTAAAAAGCTACAAGTAATTTTATTTCACTTGCACGAAAATGAGATAATATGTTTATAAGGGTCATTCTAATGATACCACATTGCTGCAATTAACTCCTAAATCTGTTTTCAAACACACGCCGGGGATGGTTCTGTCACGCGAAGAAAATTGCTCTGAATCTGAATCTGACGCGCAATAGTAAAATGAATCAGATTACATGTACTGTCCTGTTATATGAAAATGACTTCACCGCGCGTTTCATGACTGCCTGCCACAGAATTTTGATTGACTTTTTTTTTCGGCAATAAAAGTCTTGAAAATGAAGAAATGATCGTCGCAGTGAACGCAATTTATGCAATTGCCTGAAGAAGCCTGAAAAAAAATTCAGGACTTCAACGGGGTTAATGTGAGTTTACCACTTGTGGCAAAATGAATGCCTGTTTTGGTACCAGAGCTTATAAAAGTGAAGAGAATATTAATTTAAAGCCTTTTAATGATTTTTCCAGGTCAAACCATCATGGCGCAGAGTGGAAACAGAGCAGCATGTGACCGTGACGTTACGTCACTTGGTACCGGAAAGGAGCTGAACCTTGATGATGACACAATGAAAGGTAAAGAATTTTAAAACTGTTAATAGTGTATCACCAAAAGGCCTTCAACATTTGAAAACATTCAACATACGGAAATGCATGGTTAAAGAGTAGAAGTCGTTAAATAGTTACTGAAGATGGTTTTTTAAACTTGTATCTAGATTAAGCTTTTGCTATAATTTGTGGCCGGCGAATTCTTTTAACTTTCGGGTTCACCGTTATAGACAACACTGCATTAGCTCCCGGCAAGTGTGATTCCTATTTTCCCGCCAACCCGAAAGATGCACTTGTAGCGCATAACGCCTTAGTAGTGTTCCTTCTGGAGCTACTAATTTAATGCATTTTTAGCTTTTTCGGAATTTTTAACTTCAGAAAGTGAGTAACTGAACGAGCAAATTTACCTCTATCTGTAACTAATGTCATGGTGAACGCCATTTATGAGTTAATAAGTAACACCATTTGCCTAACCGGGGAATAAATGATCTCTGTCATTTGTCTTTTAATCGCTACTTGTAGCAAAGAGATGAAGACGGAAATGAACACAAAAATAGTTGGATACGGTAGTCCCGTGTTGTACTTTTATCCTACTCACAATTATAATTCACCATTTTATTTTTGTTTTCTTTATTTATTTTTTCTATCACTCTTCCTGTCGAAAGGATCAGTTCACGATTCAAGCTCTGGCGTCGAGGATACTGTACTGACATTGAAAATAAACCCAGGAACCAAATTTGGAACACTTATAAAGCCCATGCTCAGTATATTTGATGTAATTATTTTTCGATTTAATGGCATAATAAAACAACCTGCTTTATTTTTAGCAATAGTTGAAGTCTACAAAACCGAAGGCAATGAAGCATGCTTAAAGGAAGATTACAGCAACGCCGTTTACTTTTATACTGAGGTACTTAAAGCAAACTGCAAGGACGAAGACCTAGCAGTATCCTTTTACTCTAAATATTCCTCCATACAGTGTGCATAGCTGAAAGATGATTTATTTTCGCAACTTGTTATACACCTGCACTTCCTTTACGATCTGGTTACCATTTTTATCGACTGACGGTTCGGTGCTTATTTGAGGGCGGTGCTTATCTAAACTTCTTCTGCGAATTACACAGAAGTACGTGATATTTTCTTAGTATTTCTTTGTTTTGTTCATAAACGACCCCCAAAACACAAACGTTATTTCTAATAAAAGTGAGTTTTTAAAAAGTCTGTGTAGCAATAACAGTGACAACAATATTAACAAGAGAGGATTATCCTCTCTTTAACTATATGTTGCTGGGAGCTTGCTGCGTTTATTACAGTCATACCTGTATCGGCTGTCACCCTTAAGATATGGGCGACCGCTATATATAAGTTTCCTGTAGACTAAACTGGATGTTGAGTTCGTCCAACGCTTGTAGTTCACTCCATTCGATTGCCATGAAAAGGTTAACTGATTGACGATTTCGCTAGTATTCATTTTTCCGTGTACTTTGGAGAACACATAGCAAAGTTTGCTGCATGATTTGATCGTAATCCTATTTGCTGACCTTTATGCACAGGTAAAAAAATAATGGAATCGTGCATTTTGGGAGTCTAAAGGGGGCCGGACCGCATCTGTTTTACAGAGGTGACCACTATGCAGATCAACTTTAGGAGAGTTGTCCAGTAGCCGTAGTATGTAGGGTGACCGCTATATACAGGGCCGTTATATACAGGTTGACTGTTTTCTTTTTGTTTCTAACTTTAGGCTGCTCATAAGGGGCAACGCTCTTCCGATTTGACACGGTACACATTCTTTTTAAAACATTTTTGCTTTCCAAGCCAAAAAGGGGGAGATGTATCTTGTTGTTTTCACCTAGTTGTATATGATATTGATACAACCCCGTAGTAGACTAGAATCACAACAAGATGAGATAAGTTAATTATATTCCACCTAGTTGCAAGTATACTTAACTTCAACTTAATTTCGATATTATTTACACCTTAACAATTTGAAAAGATCGACACGGAAAACACCACGTTGCTTGAACTAAGAAAACTGGCGTTGAAATACGTAAATAAAGCGACGAGTAGAAGAGCCGTGGAGAACGAGGTACTTTGTTTTATTTCTATAAAAGGGCATTTTGAATCGTTTTGCCTTTAAATTGTCGAAGTGACATAAATATTACATATTAATACTTATTGCTGATGATACCATATGGTTGACTCTAATAGAAGAGATTCCATCGATACCACCATTCGTTCCTTTTGGGCGAATGTTAAATACAGTCGAATGGCTGGTTCGTCCTTCTTGCATTGAACTCAGCTGTTTCGATTCAACCAATGATCAGTGATGATGGAACTTGAAAAGGTTATATATGAGATTTCAAGGGTTTGAATTAATGTTGATGGAAGTTAATGTCTATTTTCTACCCGCATATACAGCATTCCCCAACTAAAATAAATATTAGTTCATAATTATAACTAATAGAAAAGACATACTTTCCGAAAAATAATTTCCTTAAAGAAACTTTAGGTACTTTCCATTCAACCAAAACGTCAGCTTGCGGGAATTTTCGGCATTTTACCGTAGCAAATAGAACAGCATTTTTCAAAACTTCCAAAAAAGAGGACAACCTCGCGAGGTATACCCAATTTTTTTTCCCGGAAGTTTTCTTTCCATTAATTTTTGCTCCGGCGATTTCTAGGCAGAATTTTCGTTTGAATGGTTCCCTTTTCGGAAATTCAACAGTTTCCGGAATTTCTGGAAACATGTCCTGGAAATTTCTGTACCATTTGCCTCTGTTTCCAAATTTTCGAAAGGTTTAGTTGAATGGAAAGCGCCCCTTGATTCTCTGTGCGATAACTTTCATAGACGAGAAAATAAATAACGGGGAAGTCAAGGCGGACTGTCAAATATCAGCTCTTGTAGTATCCGTTTAAGAAATAAAGTTCATCAGTAATACCCCTATACTTGAGAGAGCAGGAGAGACTCTGATACTCAGAAACTTGCTGACCGAGCTATATTGTGTGCTAATCTGTTTTCAAAGCCACAATCCCACTCATGCAAGTAATAACAGCGGGATTTTGTATTGCTGGCGATTTGGCTGCAGCAGTATTAGCAGGGTCGTCCGAAATATCAAAGTTAAATCCCCAAGAATAGAGTTGACTGTTCGTATTGCCACAAAAAATCTTGCCGGCTATTTTCTTCCTCACGAAGGGTATAACTTTACATTAAAAACATCTTCTATACCATGACTTGCTTCAAAAGAGGGTTTGTTTTACATTTTTTTATAGGCATGCCCAGGAAGCAAAGGCAAACATGGAAAACCCGAACAAACTTCCAAAACGAATTGGTTGTACAGTAATTACCTTGGAATGAAAGCTTCAAAACGCGGTGATTTTAAAATAGCCCGGGATTACTTCGAGATGTCATTGAATGAAGCCAAACAGATCCGGAACAAAGACGCAGAAGGAGTTAGCTATAACAACCTTGGCCTCGCCTATCATTCTCTCAGTGATTTCAAAAAAGCAATCGAGTTTTATCAGCTGGCTCTTAGAATCGCAAAAGATACTGGAAACAAAGATCAAGAAGCAACTACATACAACAACCTTGGCAGTGCCTATCAGTCTCTCAGTGAATTCAAAAAAGCAATCGAGTTTTATCAGCTGGCTCTAAGAATCACAAAAGATACTGGAAACAAAGATCAAGAAGCAACTATATATAACAACCTTGGCAGTGCCTATCAGTCTCTCAGCGATTTCAAAAAAGCAATCGAGTTTTATCAGCTGGCTCTAACAATCGCAAAAGATACTGGAAACAAAGATCAAGAAGGAACTATATATAACAACCTTGGCCGTGCCTATCAGTCTCTCAGTGATTTCAAAAAAGCAATCGAGTTTCATCAGCTGGCTCTAAGAATAGCAAAAGATACTGGAAACAAAGATCAAGAAGGAACTATATATAACAACCTTGGCTGTGCCTATCAGTCTCTCAGTGATTTCAAAAAAGCAATCGAGTTTTATCAGCTGGCTCTAAGAATCGCAAAAGATACTGGAAACAAAGATCAAGAAGCAGCTACATATAACAACCTTGGCCTCGCCTATCAGTCTCTCAGTGATTTCAAAAAAGCAATCGAGTTTTATCAGCTGGCTCTAAGAATCACAAAAGATACTGGAAACAAAGATGGAGAAGCAACTATATATAACAACCTTGGCCTCGCCTATCAGTCTCTCAGTGAATTCAAAAAAGCAATCGAGTTTTATCAGCTGGCTCTAAGAATCGCAAAAGATACTGGAAACAAAGATCAAGAAGCAACTATATATAACAACCTTGGCCTCGCCTATCAGTCTCTCAGTGAATTCAAAAAAGCAATCGAGTTTTATCAGCTGGCTCTAAGAATCGCAAAAGATACTGGAAACAAAGATGGAGAAGCAACTATATATAACAACCTTGGCCGTGCCTATCAGTCTCTCAGTGATTTCAAAAAAGCAATCGAGTTTTATCAGCTGGCTCTAAGAATCGCAAAAGATACTGGAAACAAAGATCAAGAAGCAACTATATATAACAACCTTGGCCTCGCCTATCAGTCTCTCAGTGAATTCAAAAAAGCAATCGAGTTTTATCAGCTGGCTCTAAGAATGGCAAAAGATACTGGAAACAAAAATCTAGAAGCAACTATATATAACAACCTTGGCCTCGCCTATCAGTCTCTCAGTGAATTCAAAAAAGCAATCGAGTTTTATCAGCTGGCTCTAAGAATCACAAAAGATACTGGAAACAAAGATGGAGAAGCAACTATATATAACAACCTTGGCCTCGCCTATCAGTCTCTCAGTGAATTCAAAAAAGCAATCGAGTTTTATCAGCTGGCTCTAAGAATCGCAAAAGATACTGGAAACAAAGATCAAGAAGCAACTATATATAACAACCTTGGCCTCGCCTATCAGTCTCTCAGTGAATTCAAAAAAGCAATCGAGTTTTATCAGCTGACTCTAAGAATGGCAAAAGATACTGGAAACAAAAATCTAGAAGCAACTATATATAACAACCTTGGCCTCGCCTATCAGTCTCTCAGTGAATTCAAAAAAGCAATCGAGTTTTATCAGCTGGCTCTAAGAATCACAAAAGATACTGGAAACAAAGATCAAGAAGCAACTATATATAACAACCTTGGCCTCGCCTATCAGCCTCTCAGTGAATTCAAAAAAGCTATCGAGTTCCATCAGCTGGCTCTAAGAATCGCAAAAGATACTGGAAACAAAGATCAAGAAGCAACTATATATAACAACCTTGGCCTCGCCTATCAGTCTCTCAGTGATTTCGAAAAAGCAATCGAGTTTTATCAGCTGGCTCTAACTATCGTAAAAGATACTGGAAACAAAGATCAAGAAGCAGCTGTATATAACAACCTTGGCTGCGTTAATCAGTATCTCGGTGATTTGGAAAAGGCGATGGAGCTTTATCAGCTGAGTCTAAGAATCGCAAAAGATACTGGGAACAAAGATGCAGAAGGAGCTATATATATCAATCTCGGTAATTTCTATGCGCATCACTGTGATTTCGAAAAAGCAAGGGAATCTTATCAGCTAGCCAGAAGTATAGCAAACGAGACTGGAAACAAAGATGAAGAACAACGTGGATATAATAGCCTTGCTGATGTTCTTTGGCTTCTTGGCGACTACTCCAAAGCCGAGGAGTGTTTTAAATCCTGTATTGAACTGGTAGAGGAAATGAGAGTCCTCCTTGAAGGAAACGACGAGTGGAAAATCAGCTTTCGGAATGAACGTGATTGCGTTAGTCGTTTAGTGAGACTTCAATTACAACAACGCACTGAACGTAAGACACTCGAGGCGCTTTTAACAGCTGAGAGGGGACGAGCAGAAGCTCTCGTGGACCTCTTGGAATCGCAATATGGCGTCAGGAAATCAATCTGTTCGCTGTCGAAACAGCAGACGGAACTTATCATTTCAAACCATATTTCGTCACCCACGTTATTTCTAATGAATGATACCCAGTCAGTGAATATCTGGATGCTGTTAAAGGGGGGAAAGCTGTATGGCTTTGTGCAAGAGGGAGTTAGTGATGACTTGACATCAATGACTTATCAAACCTACAAACAGATTGATGTGAACAAAAGCCTGTGGAAAAAGATTCGCCCCCAGGAAAGAGATTGAAGACCAGGGTGGTGCTTTGAAAGTATTGTACGACATGGTTATCGCCCCATTTTCACACTCGATAGAAGGTGATGAACTCGTCATTGTCCCTGAGGGTTCATCATTCCTAATTCCTTATGCTGCCCTTGTGGACCAAAATTCCAGGTATTTATCTGAGACGCTTAGAATTAGATTGGTTCCATCACTGACAACCTTAAGGCTGCTGGCAGAATGTCCGGAGGGCCGCCATAGTACATCGGGGGCTCTACTTGTTGGCAACCCATGGGTGGAAACTGTACGCATCAAAGGCTGCAGACCTCTTGCGCAGCTTCCAGGTGCCGAGGAAGAGGTAAAAATGATTGGACAAAGTCTAAACATCGTGCCTCTCACCGGAAAGAGCGCTACAAAAGATCGGGTCTTAAGCGGGCTCAAATCAGTTTCGTTAGTGCACATAGCAGCACATGGCCGTACAGAAACCGGAGAAATTATTTTGTCTCCTAATTTTCCTGGTGCCAAAAGACCTAAAGAGAAAGACTTTCTTTTGACGATGGCAGATGTGTTGGATGCAAAAGTGCACGCCAAGCTTGTTGTGTTAAGCTACGCCAACAGTGGGCAAGGAAAGATCAAAGTCGAAGGCGTGGTTGGTATTGCACGTGCCTTTTTAGGAGCCGGTGCGCGTTCTGTTATTGCTACACTGTGGGCGATTGACGACGAAGCCACTCTTGCTTTTATGAGACACTTTTACGATCATTTATTAGCAGGGCAAAGTGCAAGTAAGTCGCTTCATCATGCCATGAAAAGGATTCGGGAGTCGGAAAAATTCAATGCCGTGAAGCACTGGGCTCCATTCGTGCTGATTGGTGATGACGTGACGTTGAATTTTGGCCAATGAAAGGTGAGGTCCTCACTGTAAGATAAGATAGAAAAATAATCACATGTTCACAGGCCTGAGAAGTGAAAGGTCTTTAACCTTAAGTTCTTAGATTTCTAGCACCTGATCGTTTGGACAGAAAGCCTTTCATTTTCCGTCAGAAGTGCGATTGGGAAACAAAGAACCCCACTGAAAAGTAGTCATTTATTAATCCGCAGATCGACAGAATAAGAATAACACTTTGTACAACTGATGTAATAAACCAAAAAATGGCAAACGAAGATCTAGCTTCATTTGAATTTTCACACCTGAGGTTTTTATTCATGGTAAAAAAAGAATCAATGAAATATAAAAAAATACATAAGCGAATCAAGGTTAAGAGATTTATTCCATCTCTAAGCCGTTAACACTTGAGAGTCTATCACCATTACAGTTTGCACTTGTGTTCGACGTCTAAAAAACATTTCCTTTCATGTTCAGTTAAAGAATTATTCACGGCTTCAAGAATTAATGCACCTGCACGAAGAAAGAGTATTGTGAGCAGGGCAAATTCCCGCCCCCTGGGGTACTCCTAGAAACCTCGGCAAAGTGTTTTTCCTCTCCTGCTTCTGAGACCTAAACCGCTTCTTTCAAAAGTCAAACGAATAAAAACGTACCCAATTCCAGGCCTTTCTTCCAGGGAGCACAAACTTTAGGCTTATCTGATTTCAGACCTGAAATCTATTATCAATTTCAGGTCAAGAGAATCCATATTCCTTGGACCACACATTTCGTAAATCCTCTATTAAGTCCCCCCCCCTCCCCTCTCTAATAAGCCCTAACTTATCAGGGGAAGAAGGTTAATGAGCCCCAACTGCCCTCCCCTCCCCTTATTATTCTTCACTAATAAATGATATACTGTATTTATTCCTCTTGCAGGACGTTGGAATTTGTTTTTCATCCTCAGCTGCATGACCTACAACCATTGTACTTGAGTTTTTCCACTTTGCAGTTCTAGTTCTTTATGAAGAACTGATGCCATTGTCTTAGCTAAACTATATAAGCCCCCCGTCTCTATTAAGCCCCCTATCAAATGAGTTTGAAATAAATAACCCTACTGGGTGGCCTAATAGAGGGTTTACGGTAACTATAGAGCTTATTTAGGGGATTAAGCGTCCAGGCACCCTACCTTTACAAAGAGATGGACCCGATAATAACTTGGTTGTTGCTGTCTTGAATCCATTGCAGGCCAACGAAAGAATTAGATGGATTTCCGATGTACATTTAGAATCGTCTTCACCATCCGGCATCCCCACTGCGTCGCTTTGCTGAGACAGGATCAAGTGATATCATCTTTCATTACAGTTTTACTGGTTGCCATAGCAACAGACGACAAGGAACAGTTTCAATGCAAATTTAGTCTTTAAAAATAACAAAACTGGACCATTATTTTTGGAATTTTTTATTGATTTAAACAAATGTTTTATTTTTTTAAAAAGATAGCAGATAAGTGACAGGAAGCCCCTCTAACAATCCGCTCTACAACCAGTCGTTCTTGAACGGACCATGTGATGAGTTGTTACCAAGTGAACTTTCCCAGCTAGAATAGGTATTAAATAATTGACTTCCAGTATTATGAGAGCTCATAGACTTCATTTTGTTATAGCTTTTAACGTGTACAGCGAAAAATCTTTAGAAATGAGATGCTCATCTTAGTATTTTGGGTCGGCCAAGTTGGGAAAGACGTGTAGATTAAAAAATATGTAGTTATCGTACTACGAAAAAGTCAGAGCGAAAATAAGATACCCCAATCTGGGATAAATATAGTGTAAATATACTCAATATCCGATTTGGACATGCTCATAAAGTATTCTATTCGTTTCCGGTACTATTTATATGGAAGTAATACTAAACTACTTTTATCATTTATAGATGAATTATTTACAGAAAATTTGATCGGTAGGGCCATGACACGAGACAATTCATTTGAAAACGGTTTATGAACTTGCAGAGCTGTAGCAATTTCATGTGAAAGATTCATGGTCGAATACCCCTCCCAAAAGCTGACCAATCTTGCTTTTTTTAGGCGAAAACTTGTAATTAACTTTTCTATAAGAGAAATATAACACATTTTGTTCAGTTTGAGTTTGTTTTCATTTATATTATATGAAAGATAAATCATCTTAAGGGTGTATTTTCAACGTCGACTCTGTTTTCTCCACTTGGTCACACGAGAACGTTAGCTGCGCAGGATAGAAATGGAAACAAGTCACGTGTTCGAATTTTTAATGAACCATAGGTTGTCTACTCCTGTTATTGCGGAGACCCTCGAAACCCGCAAGTTTACGTCCTTTAAAATAGCCAGAGTCCGTAATACAGTTAACCTCCTTTATTTCGGGTGACCCTCGGGATCACAAGTATGTCACGTCCTGTAAAGTTCGTAAACACTCAACTCGCCTTATTTCGGGTGACCCTCGGGATCATGAGTTAGGAGCGAGAGTCCAACAGAGGAGTAACATGAATTAACACGAGAGGGCATATTTACATTGACAACGATTTCCATTGATAAGCAACACAGTTGGCACTGACATTTAGTAGAATCGTGAATCTATACAAAGAGATAAATATGCCGTTGGTCTTCGACTTAACTATAGCATAACCAACAAAAGAGTTTATTGTACGCGTACAGCTCCTTAAACATAGCACGATCTTGATACGCTGTTTACAGTCCCTTGTTTTTGCATAAGATCGTTGAGATCGAAATCGAGTGCTGCTACCGAAACGAGATGGGGGTTGCATTGTGATTTGAAACATATGGTCGCCTGTTACAGAATAATTAGTTGAGGAGATTGGTGCTGGCAAACATCAAAGTTGAAAACAAAGGTGCTGTAGGTTATGTTGGAAGCTCCCTGACCGTGCACAATCCTTTGTTTTTTGTTCAAAAATTGTGACTGAATAAATTAATGCAATGTTTCTATTTATCAGTAAGTTCACAATGATAGCAATGCTATGGAATGTTGTGCACCTAGGGTTTCCCAACCATTACACTTTAATTAACTATGGTTACAGTAACCATTCGATCTCGACAACTTCTTGCTGTTTTTGCTATGTTTTTAGCCATTAATTCGCCTAGTTCCAGCTGCAGTTCTTACTCTTGAAATGAGTGAAGTGTCCGCCATTTTAGTTTTTACAACGGAAACAACTCAATCTCGTACCCGGGTCTTCTCGGTTATCGGTGCATTAACCTGTAGAAGGCTGCATTTTTAACGTCATTTCCTCGTTAAACACAAAATTCTTCCAAATTTGGTCATCAGTAACTGGTTATGGTGAGTTATGCGTGTGCTTTACCACCCAATCAGAATTGGGGAAATATTTTGAATGAATAATAAGCCTTTTTCAACAGAGAACTGTTGAAAAGCTTTAATTTCAGCTTTACTTCTCCACAGTGGCTTTGTCTGTCTCAGTTATCTAGCTGATTTATTTAATACCCTTACAACTTAGAGAAAGAACAAACTGTAGTACTCCTTACGATCTCTATCTAATTACTCCCTTCTAGTCGCAAGCCGCACTGGACCTTTCGAAAGATCTTTTTTTTCCTCTCTACTACCTTGCGGAATGACATTAGTTTTGTCTGGTCTTGTCTCGACAACAACAACAACAATCTATATTTGTACCCACTCTTGTTCTCGCATTTAGTACAGTATGTGTATATCTGAAACACGTGTGTGTTCGATTCGATCAAATATTGTTGCATCACTTGCATGTGCATTCACGTGATTACGGGGACATTAGATGGGCGTGCGAGGGAGAAAGGAAAGTTCCCCTCCTCCCTCACCTCTCGCACGCGGTCTCGCGCTCTAATTACATTCCCCTTAATTCCCTTTCGAACGGCTGCGTGAACGCCTGCCACGCAGGCTAGGAACACAAGGGCCTTAGTGACCACACAGCATGTATATTAGTACGCAGAACAAAGGCATTTCCAAAAATGTGGACAGATTTTAGGAAACCTCGCTATACAGTTCATTAAGTGCTGCTGACCACCGCCACCAAGAGTACGTCTGCGAGCTCGCTTTTGCCCGCCCGCAATGATATGAAGACGGTCTGTTAAAAGGTATGTGCCGAGGTACCAGTTTTCAATGGAAGTGGAAAAACTCTTGAACCACTCGCTCAATAAGAAAGATGAAATATAATACATTCTTTATTTCAAATTGTAACGTCTTATCATTGTATGTAAGACCCTGAAAAACAGAGGCGGATCCAGGGGGGAGAGGGGGGTTTAACCCCTTCTTCTTTTCAAACTTGTCTGTTCAACCTATGTCTATCCTTTTTTTCATACCAAAAATTTTCTCAAGTTACAATTTTCCAGTCTAATCAATCATTCAAGAAGATTGTAGACTTCTTGACTCCTCAATTATCCAAATGCAAAATTTTTTGACGGAGATCACCAAATTGTAAATTCAATCGATTATAATAAATACGGCACTGCAGCTAGATCGGGTGAAAGGCATGCTATTCTGGGAGAAAGACATTCCATTTCTCAAATCCCTTGGAAATTAGGTACGTCAGTAGGAGAACACTCTGGCTGTTAACAGATAGGGAAGGTTCAAAACAACGTTTTTATTAGCACTTGGTGTTTGCGATGAAAATGCTCTCCTAAACATCCATCGCCTTTCTGGTCGTTACCTGCACCCTACCGATCACAAGCGCGCAGAAGCTGAGTGATTTTTTTCACTGAATCAAGACCGGCTCTAGGTCAACAATGGAGCGATTTTCTGATCTCGCAGTGATCACCATGCACCGATCCAAGAGATTCGAGGTAGAAGAGATATGCGAAGCCTTTGTAAAGGCTCATCCAAGGAGGCCCTTTCAAGCTAGTCTGCGGGTAAACTGATTGGTTCTTAACGGCCCTTAATTTTGCTACTGTAACTCCAAAACTGTCCGATTTGACCTGTCCGATAACCAGGAGCTTGTAATCGGACTGGTCAAATCGCACAGTTAAAGAACCGAAGAAAATCATGTAGCAAATGCCACTAGCCAATGAAATTTGACCACAAAGCACATCATCAATCAAAATCAATGAAAAAAAAATGACCAGGTGAGCTGTCCAGCTTCAACTGGAAAGAAAAAATGGATGAAGCTAACTGGTCCAGTGACTTTTATTTACATTAATAAATATTCCACGACTGAGATTCTCCCATTTTGTCTGACACAATTAATCAGTGATAGGACTTCGTGTCATACAATTCAGGGGTAGTCGGGCTCTTAATTTCAAATCGGCTTTGAAATTAGGAGGCCGATTACTCACCGAATTGTACTCCACTCAGTCCTATTACCATTACTAATAGTGCCTCAAATTCCTCTGAAATCAAAATGAAGAAAATCTACATATTCAAACATAACCCTAACCCTCCCCACCCTCCCCCATTCCCTTTGCCCTGGGACGTTTGCCTTCAACTCTCAAACTTACAACCCCCTCTTTGAAAAAATCCTGTATCCGCCCCTGGAAAGCTGTGCCTTCCGAAATATTGGGAAAACATATATATTCCCGACTGTAAAATCAGCCTTGCTTCTTTTGTCTTACATTTTCACTTATTGCTGATTAGATCCTTTTTTTAGGATCCGGTCCTTCTCTTTTGTAAGCTGCTCCTTCAAAAAATTGAACTGATTAAAGAATTTCCTATAAGTAAGGCAATTAGGAAAACGCGTGCGAGGCACGCAAAATTAAAGAAAGACAAGTAGGTGAAAGGTGTCAAACATCGCCTCTCGGAAAAGCTTTTTCATAAATCTTTCCATTTCTGTAAGACAAGAACCCCTTCTTAAAAAGGTCAGTGAAATATGGAGGCCCGTTCTGGTCAAAATTAATATAATAAAATGGCATCACAAATGACTTTTTTGGCCAGTGCAGCATTTATTATGGACCCGTTGTGTATTTTTGTCATCACTACACAGGATTTTTTTAGTGTGTTGCTAATTTTTTTTAGCTGCATGAATTATTTTTTATGAAGGCTGTTTACTTTTTTTATGTTGTTGTATGAAAAAATTTTTCATGCGTACTACAAATAATTTTTTAGTGGTACTGCGAATTATTTTTAATACAAGTATTGAGAATTACTTTTTCATCGTGCTGATAATTACTTCGGCGGAGCGCGAAGTAAAGGATTCGCGACGCTCAGCAATGTATCAAAGTTGCCTTTCTTTGACAAGATTGGGCTTGCAAAGCCTGTACGTTTTCGGTTTTATTCGGCTATTTGACGAAGTGAGAGCCGAATTAGTTCGAGATATCTCGAGATCACTTCGATTTATTCTTTAACTTTTTCGAGGAGTCTCCTCTATTAAATCTTCGGTCCAGAAAACCTCATCACGAACGCACAGACTACTAGGTCCTGACAGATTTTGTAAGAAAGATGAAAACCTCTTTCGTTTTTTTCCCAATGTTTCGTTTCTTTCCACAATGTTTCGCCTTGGCATTCCCTTTGAAAGCACTCCTCCACTTACAAAGTTTTCAAAATGGTCGCCCAAGGAAGTCAAAAACTCGAACCAGTCCACTTCAAATGCAAGGCCCGCAATAACAACTGTAAACCTGAAGAATTGTTATAAAAAACAATACACGTTGTTTTAAATCAGCTTTGCAGTAGTCTTTGGACTTCTTGTTCTTGTCTTTATATTTTGGCTGATTTGATCTCTTTTCTAGAGATCCAACGTTTACAACTCGACTGGATCTTCGTGCAGTTAATTTAAGGCCCTCAATGCATTGTAGGCCAAAAAATAAATTCGCGATACCGCGAAAAATAATTCTCAGCCCAATTAAAAAATAGTTCTTGATATAGATTAGAAAAATAATTCGAAGTACCAATGAAAAATAATTCACGGCATGAATGAAAAAAGTATTCCTATAATTAAAACAAAAATAACTCTTGTTGCCAAGAATAATTACAAACACGCTGAAAAAAGTATTGTTTAGTGATGACAAAAATACACAATATGTCCATAATATTTGCTGTAGTTGGATTAAAACTGACTTGCGGTGCAATTTTATTGTCATGATTTTGACCAGAACGGGCCTTCATACCGAAAGGTAATGATTCTGAAAATAGCAGTATCGAAGGGGTTTTTGAGGGTAATCTGATCAATCTAACGTTGAAATGACGTCATACTTTTGAAGTAACACTTCCGTCACATGACCCGAATGACGATCTCGAGCTCCAAACCAACTTCAAACATGGCGGACAATATATCTGCTGAACATTCCGCGCCTTTGGAACCAGATTCAAGCGAAAATGCGCCTTTGTTACAGGAACAAGAGGATCAACCGGTAAACCTGGGACCTCCTCCTCCATTTGTAGCAAGTAAGTAATTTTTTTTTGTCACGATAAGTTAAAGTTTACTTCGTTGATTTGGAGAAAACTTTCCCTACAGTATCGCCTGATCGATCGCTTCAGTGTTTACTTTCGAGCTGTGTTGCGAAATATGTGTAGTTTGGAACCTAGCATTTTGCGTCAATTTCTTCTACACTTCTGTTCGGTAAATTATTGAAAGAAAAATAAATGAAGAAAGCAGTGCAATTTTTTTACTTCTTTGGGTAGATGTTCACGAAATGTTGTGTGATCGAATGTTATAACACATTAGCATAGGTTTCGCTTCAGAGTGAAACCTGTAGGCTATCTTTGTTTTGGGCCTGCAAAGTTTTTTTTATATCATTAAAGCCATTAAGACAGCGATTTTTCAAACAATCACGTCCCTTCTTATATTGTTGAACAGTTTTTCCTGTGCCCGTAGTGAAAAACGCGAGATAAAACTTAGAATAAACAGGGGCACCCAACGAGGATATAGTTCAAAACCACATAAACATAGCATTGTTGAACGTAATTTAGTATTTAAACGATAGATAAAGGCTTATTTTTATCCCCTAAAAATTTTTCATCTGTTCGGATTTCCTAGCTGAAAGTATAGTGATCCGAAAATTATAGGGATCAAAATTTAGCTTTTCGAAAATTTCAGCCAGAAAAAAGGCTCCCGAAAATTCTAGGTGACCTTTTTAGGGTAAAAATCTGTTAAAAATGGGCAATTATACAATTTTTTGATGTTCGAAAATCCTAGGAGAGGCAGGCAAGCAAGAAATTTTACAGAAAATGATCCGAAAATTCTAGATCTCAAATCGTCTTCCGAACACATAATTTTCCGAAAATTATCGTTGGGTGCCCCTGAATAAAGCTTAGAATTTCGTGAATTTATGGTCGACGTGTGTTGATACGACAATCTTGTATTTCAGTCTTACTTATATTAAAAAGTTACTTGGGACAGATATTAGTCCTTGGTAGTTTTTAGTATTTAATAGTATATGTGTTTGTCTTTTGAAATTCATTCCAAAGTTGGTTTTTACTAGCAAGTACATTATTTTTATGTCACTGTTTGGGTTGAATGCACAGGTCACCGTGTTTCTTCTGAAGTCTGAAATATAATTTTTTTCATCTGCACACTGAACTTGTTTATGTAACTGTTGATATGTTCTTGTTAGTCTGTGGAAATTATGATTAATATGCTTTTTCACATAAATTCAAGATGTTAGTAATATTTTGTATGGTGTACTTATTCTGTACACATTTTAGCTTCACTTCTATACAAAGTGAATAGCATGATATTGGTTTTGTGGAGAAACGTCTTAAATAAATACTCAGTGAAAAAGAAGTAAAAGCTGTGTTATTAAATGCGGAAAATGATAAGTGCATAAGATTAATGACTGTCCACATTCCTACACTTTTAAAGGTGTAGTTATGTTGCTGTTGAAAACCACAAGTACCTGGTAAAATCAGGGCGTGACATGTTGATCGAAATCGATCATCAGAAAGCTAGTCGATAAGTCGATAGTGCTCGATAATTGCCGATTGATTAGTTTAATTTGTCGATAAAAGTCAATAATCACAAAGTTCTCAGGGCTGGCTATCGATTTGTATCGACTTTTATCGATTTCTATCGACATCAACATGTCAAGTGAACGGAGATACTTTGTATAAGCCTTGTGAGTGTAAAAAGTTGTACGGTGCTGATAATGGCAATAAAGCTGAATAAAGTTGCGTTAAAACCTGAAAAAAAAAACAGATGTTATATTCTTCAATCCGCAACCGAATGTTTACCTCAAGAAATCTGAAGAAATGCGCCTTGGTTTGCACCACTTAATAATAATAATAATAATAATAATAATAATCTTTATTTCTTAAGATAAAATCACATATCCTAAGTGACAGTATAAACTCAAAAAACTATTTACATATCATATCTAAAAATTATTCTGTTACTAAAAACGTTCTTAAACCTGTCAGTGTAGATTCTAGGGACAGAGACTGACGTATTTCTAAGATTGTACCTCATGTTCTTTTCCTTAGGTAAAAACTGGAAGAACGGGCATTCGGGGTCATTAGATCTTTTTTTGTAGAGTGTCTTGTCCGCCTTCTAGCAAATCCCTGATATTTACATTCTTGGACATAAACTTTCTTTTCATACACCGGTCTAAAAAATTCTTGCACCACGATTGTTTTGTTCAGCATTGGCACACACCTTATGTATATATCTTTGAAAGGACCCTGAGATGGCGGGAAAATGCTATGATAAATAAAGAACAAATGCAGACAAAGTACTCAGATGTAATTAACTTCTTTTCAATTATTGCCAGTTATTGTTGTTCACTGGATCCACCACTGTATTGTCCAGGCTTGTACAGGCCATTGCTTTGCTTTTGTCCTTTGGATGACTAGGAGCAAAATGGAGTACATCTCCCGGTACTTTTGTGTTCGGCCTCTAAATAATTTCGGTGATGAGTTGGGGTGAGTTGTTTCATATTGGAGTTTTTACTGGGAAGAAAACAGAGGCTACTAAGAATAATAAATTCACTTTGTTGTAGCTTATCTACTCAGCTTTAGTTACAGTGCAAAATAAAACATTGAAACATACATAGCTCTACACATGATCGTTTTTTATCTTTCGGTACTTTTCGATAAAAGTCGATTGAAATTGAACTGTAACACCAAAAGTCGATCAAAGTCGGTAATCACAAGAAATTTTGTGATCGCCTTTTATCGATTTCCAATATTTGTCGATTAATTAGTATCGACTTTTATTGACAACGATAGATTTTTATCGACTATTTGAATTATTGACATGTTATGTCCTGCTGTTTGGGTTGAATGCACAGGTTTCCGTGTTTCTTCTAAGGTCTGAAATATAATTTTTTCCATCTGTCCACTGAACGTGTTTATTTAACTGTTGATATGTTTTTGTTAGTCTATGGAAATTATGGTTAATATGCTTTTTCACATAAATTCAAGATTGTAGTAATATTTTGTATGGTGTACTTATTCTGTACGTGCTTCCCATCTATACAAAGTGAATAGCGTGATATTGGTTTTGTGGAGAAACAACTTAAATAAATACTCAGTGAAAGAGAACTAAAAAGCTGTGTTATTTAATGCAGAAAATGATAATTATGTGTATAAGATTAATGACTGTCCACATTCCTACATGTAGTACAGTAGCAAACTTTTATAGGTGTACAGCTGTAGTTATGTGTCTCTTGATAACCACAAGTAACTGGTAAAATCCAGCCAGGTCTGAAAATTGCAGCAGTGACTCCAGTGTGCCATGTATTATTTTGTAATTTGGTGTGCCAAAATTGACACTTCTATTTTGATCCAACTCTGAATGTTTGGATGGCTTTCACAAATTACAGTTTCTAAACCTTAGGGACTACAAATGCAATTTTCAGTTTTACATGGTATTGATGTTCATTATGTTGTAGGTAAAATTTGTTCTCATTTTGAAATGTTAGTTATTCATTCAGAACCCTAGCAAGTAGCTAGCCCTAGAAGGTTGAATACTGAGTTACTTACATTTACACAGGAAAACCAGAAATTCTGAAGTTCACACCATTCTGTCAATCTTGTTTTCTCTCTTCAAACTGCTTTTTCTACATGTAGTGCAAGCATCCATTTATTGATAAACTGATGGCTATAACTGAGATGTCTGTACCAAGTGCATGGCTATTAGACCTGAGTAGTAAACTGTGTCCTAGCACCATGCAGCACATACTCAGAAAGGATCTACAGTCGACTCTCTCTTAACGGACACCTCTATAAGACGGACACCTCTGTAAAACAGACACATAGAGTTGGTCCCTGCCTTTCTTTACTCCTTTTATTTGACTCTTTATAACACGGACACCTCTCTAAGATGGACACTTAGCACCGGTCCCGAAGGCGTCCGTCTTAGAAAGAGTTGACTGTAACTCAATTCATGTAGTCTCTCTCTTTTGTCATTTGTTTCACGTAAGGCACATGAAAGAGACTTGAATTCTGGCTAGGCGGTATCTGTTGTTAGTTTTTCTTTTTAATTTGTTTTGCATGTGTCGAAAAAGACTTGAATTCTGGCTAGGGGCCTGCGCAGTAATATATTGTAGGGTAAGATGATAGGATTTACTTAATGTTAAGACATAGATAGATTACAATTTTACTTCAAATATTGTAGTTATAGGTTTTCTAAAAAACAAAATTAGCGTAGGATACGATGTTAGATTTTACATAATTGTTAAGAGATAGATCGATTGCAATTTTTCTTCGAAGATTGTAGTTAGGTTTTCTGAAAAACAAAATTACCATAGGATACGATGTTAGGATTTACATAATTATTAAGAGAGAGATTGACCGTTGGTGTAAAAAATGTATTTAAGCTTATATAAATAAAGTTTACTTCGTTGAGATTATTTATTAATGTGGATCATATGTCGTGTGCAACGCAGTATGAGATGGTTTCAAATAAAGTAGTTTTTGGAGACTATGCAAATTTGCGACGCGTAGCTTGCCGCTGAACAGGACTCCGCTAGTTGCCAGTTTTGTATAGAAACAAAGTATGTAGTTTGCTGACTACTATCTTCCCGATATAAACAACAATGTATTTAGCTTATACATGTATACAGAAAGGTTATATCGTTAAGATTATTTATCATATGTTGCATTCAAATAACATAGTTCACAACTTCACATTTTTGGAGACTATGCAAATTTGCGACACATAGCTTGCCGCCGAACACGTCTCCGCTAGTTGCCAGTTTTGCATTGAAACGAAGTCTGTCGTTTGCTGACTACTATCTTCCCGATATAAATAAAATACAGTTTACATGGTCAAAGTTTAACTGAACGAACAATACACCTGTTGGTTTCATATGACACAATTCATGTGTTTGGAGTGTGTGCGAATTCGCGTAAACTTAAACTTCGCTATAAAAACAAAAAGACTCGAGCTTATCGAACTTGAATGCTCCGCCTCTCTGTTTATTCCTCATATTCATGCAAAGATTAGTTTATCAGTACCAATGATTTCCTGGTTGACAAAAGTTTTGGAGTTTAGCCGGCAAACAAGTTATTCGATTCAGTGTAATAAATGTCTAGCACCAGCGACGTCTGATTTACGATTCTCTTCCGTAGTTTCAGTTTTCGATCTCACAGTTATTTAGTTGAGGTTTCAGCTCCCTGTCAAAAATCAAATACATCATAGTCAATATTGTTCACGGGAGATCAATCGACTATAATTTATGCCAGAAATTTCCGGTTCAATGATTCTCGCGCTACGCGATTCTCATCGTGCGCTACGAGAATCGCGTTGCGCAGGAAACGAGATGCTACAGGTAACTTACTTTTGAGTGGTACTGTAAAATGAAAAAGACTTTACAGGGTGATTTAAAATTTTCTTTTCTTTTCAGGCACAGCTCCTCCTGCTCCCGGTACACCCCCACCAGCCTATTCTGAGATGCCACCACCATATACCCCACCGTTTTCAGTGAACACTGAACCGTCAGTGATCTGCCGTGTTTGTCAACAGCTTATCTACATAAGAGGAAGGGAACATCAGCGTGTCGTTAAGTGTGGAAACTGTCAAGAGGCCACGGTAAGTGCAGGAACTTTTAGTTTTACTGTAACAATTCAGATTTCTATCAGACATTCCCACCTATAATATTATATAAATTGCAAACTGTTGTCATTTCCCAAGTTTTGATAATGTGCATACACCTTAAGGGGAAAGAATTCTGTTGATTGCTGTAATAGCTTGTGCATGTAATGGAAAAAACTTTCAACTTTGTGGAAAGAGAACATGGCATACTCCCACAGCTTTAAAATTAAAAGAACAAATTCTTGACCACTAAAAAAATGATGAAGGGTTATCCCCAAACTGATTTACTCTTACACAATGTTGTGAAGGGAGCAAAAAACTCACATTAAAAAAAGACATTAAAAAATCACATTAGAGTGTAGAGAGTTTGTTAAATATTTAGGGGTTCTGATAGACTACAAACTTTCTTGGAATAAAGACATTGACGCAATTCTTTCAAAAATCAGTAGAACTGTTGGGCTGTTATCGAAATTGCGACATTTTGTTCCCTTTAGCACACTTATTTCCATTTACATGTATCACTCTCTGAGATAGCACCCTATCTTCGATATGGTCTAATTGCATGGGGTCAAGCAAGCAAATCACAACTAAACAAACTTCTAGTTTCACACTCTTTGCTTTATTCACTTTGCCAAACTGCATGATCATGCCATTCCTCTCTTTATCGATACAAAAATATTACCAATTAACTGATTCTCTATTATCAGCTACTAGCAGAAACAATGTCTGACATGAGAAACAACTTAGTACCTACATGTACAAACATTCAGGAATTGTTCCTTCCACTTTCTCGTGTACATTCATACGGCACTAGATCATCTACAACTGTACATCTCAAAACTTTTATATAAAAAATTGAATCTTGAAATCCCAAAAAACTCTTTCTCAAGACTTGGTGCCAAATTATGGAATGAGAGACCGACCAAGTTGCACACACTTTCAAAACACAAATTCAAATGTAATATTTGTGCATCATTGCTTGATATACTGGAGACTGGCAATACTCATTATGAAACAGATGAAATTATTCTTAAAATGAAGAAAGCAGAACCAATTTTTTTGTAATCCTGCCTATAAAAACAGCGAGCTAATGTTTTCTTTTCTTTTCTTCCTTATAGTTTTAAAGGCATCTTTTTCATATTATGCTTTTCTTCATAACATTATAATTTTTGCTATTAGTTAACCGCTCCATATTTATTTGAAAACTAATGAATCTCTCTTGCTTTCTAATTTTTTTTCTTTACCTTAATTTAATTGCAGTTATTTTCTTTTTGTATCATTCTTGGCCCACCCAGACTAGCTACAGATATTTGCGGTGCCAGGACACTTATAAAAATATATTTTTAGAAAATTTATAATAAGGTCATTGCATCATTATTTTGTTTTGAAGACAGTTTCTTACTGTGTACTTTGATTCTGAACTCTTTTATAGCCTATAAAACCTCCACCTGCTGGCAAGAAGTACATACGATGTCCTTGCAATGCCCTGCTCACTTGCAAAGTCTCTTCTGTTAGAATATCTTGTCCAAGAGCCAACTGGTGAGTACCTATTAACGTCAACTTGTTCTCAGTGCTCAGTATGTCAATAGACATGCAGTATTTAAAAAAAAAAAAACGTAAGGTGAAGGTACGGCGTTGTTGGTGGAAGTGCTCTTACAGTAGCTTTTCCAGCCAGTTTACAGGCAACCTTACAGTCCTGATGAACCCTTTAAGCCCCAAGATCCAAATACAAAATAATTCTCCAGACTGAGCCCCATACATTTGTTTGAAGAAAAGTTGAGAGAATATGGTTTAAGATCAAAGCATTCTCCATTTGGTAGTCAGTTTAATAATTCTCATAACCAGTACTCTTGATGATCTGCTGATGTTGTTAGGAGAAAATTGATGTTGGTCACTCTTGTAAAGAGGGCCTGTTAGGATAAAATTCCAGCAAGCAACATGGCCTTGAAACAGCGACATGCAAGACTAGATAAAATGGCAACAAACAACATAAAGATGGGATAATACTGACGAGGACATGGCTGTCTCCTAAAAATGGGAAATGACTGTATTAACAATTCAAACCAGGGATATTAACCCCCTTTAAGAGGGCCTCATTAGATACCCAAAGTCAGTGGTAGGGTACAAGAAGTTGGCTACCGTTTCTAAACTACCGGTAATAAGCTCTGCAGTGTTCAAGAGCAGTGCTTATTCCAGTGCGGTGTTTATTTGAAAGTTATTGAAAGTTGGACATGATAAGGGGCAATAAATGTCTTTTGATTTGATTATATCAGGGCTGCGGTGCTTATTTGGGGCAGTGCTTATTTTCTTTTTTCTCTCCAATGCAGTGCGTAATCGTGGGCAGTGCTTATTCAAGTAAATACATTTTGTACATTATCTGCAAAAAGGACTGGAGATTTAAACATGGGATGACTGAGAAACAAATCCAGATAGGGGTTTGAGGGGGGACTTAATCCTGGCTCCACTGGATTGCATGTCCGACGTGCTGAACACTCCTCCATGCTGCATTCATTTTCGCTAACTAGTCCCAATCTGTGGAACAAACTGTGGAAAGGTGTATTTATTTATTGTTATTAATATTATTATGTTCTTTTTAATCTTTCAGCAAGCGAATAATAAATCTTGCTCCAGCTCCAAGTGTGCCTCCAACTGTGACTTTGCCCTCTGTGCATACTACCCAGTTTCGAGTCACTTGTGGCCACTGTAATGAAATCTTTGTGGTATGTTCAAACTCTTCTGCATACATGTACATGTATATTAGATACAACTCCTTAGCCCATATTCTGCCAAAATATTTTTTAAAAATCTTTTAAAAGTTAAAAGTCCACATGGAGTTCTTAACTTCATTGTTTGGAAAAATCCTAAGAACAAATTTTGCTAAATTATGTAGTAAATTAATGTTTTAAAGAAATAACTCTGCTGCTGTACTTTTATATCAAGGTTCCTTAGTGGCATAATCTTTTAAACAGCCACAAGAAATTGTCATTTATTTACATCTATAAGATCAATGTGCCCTAAGAAAAAAATAATAATAAAGAAAGCCCATAGCTCTCAGCCTGTGAAAAAGAGGGTTCCTGGAGCATTTTGAAATTTCCTGGTCTCCCAGTGGCAACCAGACATGTAGATGCTACAGTGTGTATATCATGATAAACAAAAGCAGGGCCTTGTGCTAACCTTGTAGCTTCCAAAATTATTGGTAAAACTTTGTATTTCATTAATACATGACAGACTCATTACCAGAAGTATAGTCTTTTATCAGTTACTGAAGATTTGACTAGGCATTTGATTACCATTATACATGTTAGTTTCATACCACACAATGGTGTAGCACTCTTCAGATAAAATATTGATAGCCTGATGGTATAGCTGTAGATTACAACAGTACACTGATTATAAGTGAAATTTAAAATGCGGTTACTAAGGATACAACATTTCTGTGGGTTCTATTATGTTAACCGAAGTGGACTTGAAATTTTTCAAGAGAAATATATGTGCTAGCATGTCTACACAAAGATATATGTGGAAAAAATCATTTATTTTTGTTACATTAAATGGCTTAAATTTACTTTTTCTATTATTCACTTCACCAGTTTCACACAACAAATCACCTGGCTAGATGCCCTCATTGCCGACGAATGTGAGTAAAATAATTATTTAACAATTATCGAATGAGACTGAGTATCATCATTCTGAAGAATTATGGAGAGGCTTCGGCTGATAATGTCCTCGAGATCTCCATAATTCTTCAGACAATATGCTTTATTACTCATTCAAAAGAATTTGTATTTTAAAAACAAGCTGAAACAGTCATGCTTACCTCCTTCCATGTTAAGTTCAACTTTGATAGTGCATGTTCTTGCTATGTTTTTAGCCAATAGTTTGCCTAATTCTTCCTCATGAAGCAAGTGAAATGTTCTGCCGTTAATTTTTTGCACTCACTAGCAAAACAAATCAACCTCAGCCCCAGGTCTTCTCTGTTAACGGCTCAATAATCTGGCAGTTTTGCTTTATTATTGACGTCATTTTTAACATCTTCTGAAATTCTTCCAAGTTTAGTCAACAATAGCTGGTTATGATGAATTATGCTTGGGATTTCAAGCAGTCAGAAACTGAGAAATATTTCTAATGATAATAAAAATTATTATTATTTTCTTGTACGGAATTTGGAAGATATCTCTATTTTGATCACTGACAGATGAACTAATTTTGGTTGATATTAAATTGTACAAGTCTAGATTTCTATCACCATTATAACTGGTTTACAGTTTTTCAATTGGTAATTTTTATTTCTCTCTACCTCAGATCATCTGTTGGGCCTCGTTTTGCGAAGACACGTGCTATGATATTCGCCGTCATTGGGTTCATATTTTTAGCTGCTGGAATTGGGGTGACTGTAGGGACGCTAGACTTGGCTGAAAGATCAGGAGGTAAGGACTAACATAACCCTCCCCAATAATCATGTACACTTTCATCTTTCAAGATTAGTGAAGTTGGTTAGTGTGCGGCCTTCTGTGTGGTAGGTCCCGAGTTCCATTTCCAGGTGTGACCTCAAGTCCTCCTTTCACCTTCTTTCCTCTCCTTGTAGCTTTTAGTAGCTTTAAATACCTGTAAAATGGAGCACTGATGAAGACAGGGGTAAAATGAGTGTACCATCAGCCTCAGATTTGCTAGTCCAATGACTATTTCAAGCTACCCAACATAAAATTCCCTTTTTATTTCACTTTTTGCATATTTTCTTTGTCTCTATTATTTTTAACAGAGATACCTTGAAAATATTAGTGAAAATAAAAATGCATATTATTTGAGGGTCAATGTATTTACCTGTTGCATGAAAGTACTAATAATATTGGGGACACTACTGGAGATGGGACAGCCATTTTACAAGGTCATCTGAGCCATGCAAAGGTGTAGCTGTTTTCAGGGCAAAGGCAGTACCTCCATTTATCAGTTATTTTAAGACCCAGAGTATTGGTCGCGCTACAGGAATCAAACTCGCGACTTCCCGCTTTGCAGTCAAGTGCTCTATCAACTGAGCCGATCCTGCCACAGATTGGTTTTCAGGGGTTCAGCCAATAAAACTCTTACCACTGGAAAACCAGTATGGCTGTTCTTCAAACTCTAAAGCAATAACGACACTTGTAATGAAGTAAAATTCATCATGACACTTTAAAAGAGATTACAATCAACTCTCTGTTATTGGACACCTCTATAAAATGGACACCTTGCTAAAATGGACACCTTGAGTTGGTTCCTGCCTTACTTTACTAGTTTTTTTATTTGACTCTCTGTGAGATGGACATCTGTCTAAGATGGCCATTTATTGCCAGCCCCAAAGGTGTTCGTTATAGCCAGAGTTGACTGCAGCAGAACGTGGCATTTTCTAACAAACACTGTTATGTTTATGTCTGTGTAGGCTAGCTCTGCTAGCGTTCTTTGGTGTGTATATTGAACGAAGAATAAAACTCTAATACATTGATCTTTGCTTTGATTGTAATAGGTATCTATGTGGTGTGGATTGGAGCCTTTGTTGCTGGTATTCTTAATCTAATCAGGAGCTGCTACTACTGTACACTGACTGTCAGTTCAATTGAAGGAGAGCCATAATGACTATCTGATAAAGGTGAAGAACAAAAAACAGCATGTTTTTGCATGCAAACTAAAATGCACTGACACGACATACTTTAGTGGAACAAGCCCAACTAACTCACTTTTATCAATGTCTTCTCCATGAATATAATGAGCTGTTAATTAAGGAAACGGTTACTAAGTTTAACCCTTATTTAAGTCTCAAGAGTGATCAACATACATTTTCTCCTAACAAAGTCAATAAAATCAACAAGAGAAAAGGTTTTGAGAGTTAATAACATGATCACCTTTTTTAAAGATAAGAGTTGTTTGATCTTTTATCAAATTCTCTCAACTTATTCTTAAAGAAAATGTATGGAGTTCAGTCTAGAGAATTTGTTTCTGGATATTGGAACTTAAAGGGTTCAGCACTGAGTTCTTTATTTCTTCTTAGTAGCCCAAAAAATCATCCAAAAACCTAAATTTCTTTTTGTAAAATCATAAGAAGTAAACAGTACCATGTAAAAGTACTGGTGAAGAGGTTCCATTTGAATGGTAACGCTATAGGTTTTTATCAACACAGGCAAAAGGTAATGACAAAATCTCACCATAGCTTGCCAGTCTAGAAGTCAAAGGGTTCAAAGTTACCTTTTTGAAAATTACCATAATAATTAATTTTTGTAGAGTCTTTTTTCCTTCCTCTTTCATTACATAACAAGAACCAAAACATTAATGTTTGTGTTGTATGTTATAATTTTGCAGTTAAACATTATTTTTTTGGTACGGGCACGATAGGTCTGTATTTTCAAGGTCCATACTATAGGTTTTTTGTACAGTAGAGATTTTATATACGGTAGTATTTTTGGACTTTACCCTTGTAAGTCCTAAGAGTTTCCAATGTCAACTTTCTCTTAGCAATGTCAATATACAGCTATTTTGAGAAGGGTTGTCAGAAAAAATTGTGCACGCAACAATTCCAAAAGGTAATATGGGATAATTTATGATCAATACACTGTTCCTAACGACTGTAGCTGTTGAACCTACTTTTGTTACTTTTTCTTTAGCACTCGCAAACATATGTCCGTGGCCTGCTGTGCCATTCTTTCAATTTTCTTTGAAGAACAGTGCACTCAAAACCACCCACAATCCCTTTCGGGATTGTCACGTCCACTTTTTTCGGCACCATTTCTGGAAGTAGCTGTGTATAATCAAGAGGAAAGGTTCTCCCTATGGAAAATGTGTTGATCGTTTGTCAAATTCTCTCAACAAATTCTTTACAGAAACGTATGGAGGTCAGTTTGGAGAATTTGTATCTGGATTGTGGGATTTAAAGGGTTAAAGAATTGCCTGACATATCAACTTAAATAATTAGCAAAACACTAGTAGACTGGGGTGCTCTTATTAAATAAGAAACAAATTTGGTTGGAGTTTGTCCACAAGGAGTGGTTGGATCAAACTTCGTTAAGTGCAAAAATTAACAGCAAAATAGCAGAAAGGCTGAAAATCGAAAAACGAAAGTTAAAATTTTGTTATTAATATGAATAAAACTAAAATGTTAACAGCATTATTAGAATGTACATGTACTACTAATTGCTTTCCTGTACTATTACTGTATTTTAGTATTTGTCCAAGTGCATAATGCTTTTAGACTGAGGTTTTAGATTATAAAGATAAAAGTATAAACAAAAGTCACAGATACAAAGACCTGTGAACAACCAGTTTAGGTTCTTTAATGTTGACTCAGAGCCCAGAAAATTGTTAAAATAATGATAACTGGGGTTGAAGAGGAATGTGCCCCTGGTTATTGCTGGTTCGAAATGTGAGCATTATTGTGCTTTATATTACTTCAAGTGTGAGCTCTATCAATATACTTTTGCAAGTCACCATCATAGCCTGAATTTCAGACATCCCTTCAAGTCCATACTCGCTGAGGCAGTCTGAAATTCAGGCTATAATCACAATCACAGATTAATTAAGTGGACAGACACCTTATGTCCACTGAGGCTAAACTGAGTTGTTCGCATTGCAATTAAAAAACAGTAATAATAGTTTTGAAAAATAGATAATCATTTCTAGCCCTTGGAATTGTTAATAAAGTTTTCAAGATAACTCTTTGGTCACATTAAATCAATTGTACACTAAAAACAATCCGTTTGCGTGAGTGTTGTGTATGTTATAAGTACTTGGTCAACAGCATGACCGAGAAGTACTCGTTGACCACAAACTGACCCCAGCCGGGTCTCCTACCTCACTACAGCCTGAGGGATGATCCTAAAGTACAACGGAAGATAGCCTGCGTAGCAGGCGTCGAAAGGGGTAGGGGATGGGGAGGAAGGGGAAAAGGGCGCGCTTTTCTCCCTTCCCTTTTTGCGCCTGCCAAGCAGGCTAAACGGAAGATCTATTGCTGTGAAAAGTCTGCGAAAGAAACGCCTCGGTGATATTTCAACACACTCCCTCCCCCTTTTTGTATTTTATCCCCAAGATTATTCGGGATCCTGCGTTAGCCAAACAAGCCGTGATCTTCTTATCTTTGTCGATAAATAAATTTTTGCTTTCATTAATCGGTTCAAAATTGGTTCAAAGCACAGTATCCCAAATTATTGTAACGTCAGATGGTTCTCTTTCTAGCAAAGGTCTTATTCGTCCTAACCAGAGATCAGGCCCAATTTTAGCAGTTGTCATTTCCTTTCACCTTGCCCGCAGGAATGTTATTTACAAAGCGAAACGAAAATTGAGCCTGATCTCGGGTTATATTCGTCCGAAAAAAATGCGTCAGTCAATGTTCACCTGCGCCCAGTCCCCCACGGACAACTTCCAATATATTATCGTCGACTCTCATTAGTCTAACTCCGATCGATCCGATTTTGTCCATGTTGTTGACACACACTACGTCTGGACTACCCGTGGTTAACCCACTCGCCTCTAAAATTTTGCCGAAAATCGTGTTTTCAAGCTAATAGAGCGGTTTTCTAGTAACTGACGAGCTATCAACATCTACAACTTACCACAAAGCTGTTTACAGCTCATACAAAGGGCTTTTTGATCAAGATGCAAAATCAGTCTTGACCCAGAGCTCTTCTGGATTTCCTCCCGTTTAAGAAGAATAAAGTGTAACGGGTGGTTTTCGTTGTGTAGTCTTGTAACGTAGACCTCTGACAAAGGTGGACTCGTGTCTCAGTTAACGTAGTGAGAGAAGGTGCGCATAACGCCTCGTAATTACATCTGGGAAAAATGATGCGCATCGCCTTTCTTTGATTGCTCTCGATCTTAGAAGCCAGAAATTCAGGTATGTTTAGCCATACAGGCGGAGAAAACGTACCCTAGAATTAGGCGAACAATGGTTACGAACACTTACAATACTACTGACTTAAACATACTAGAGGGCGTTAGAAGAAGATAAAGAAGGTTGCAAGGGGGTTACAAAAAGTTACAGAGGATTAATGGGGGTTACAAGGTTTAACAAAGGGTTACAAGGAATACAAGGGGTCACAGGGGGTTACAAAGGCTTACAAGGGTATACAAAGGGTTACAAAGGGTTAGCGCGAGTTAAAAAGGTTACAATGGGTTACAGGAGGTTACAGGGGGATACAAGGGGTTAAAAAAAGTTACAGGGGGTTAAAAAGAGTTACATAGAGTTAAAAGGGATTACAGAGGTTTACAAAAGGTTACAATGGGTTACGAAGGGTTACAAGGGGTTACAAACGGTTAGAAAGGGATACAAGAGGTTACAAAGGGTTACAAAAGGTGACAGTGTTACAAGGGGTTACAGGGAGTTAAAAAGGGTTACATAGGGTTACAGAGGGTACAGGGGGTTAGAAAGGATTACAAGGGGTTACAAAAGGTTACAAGGGTTACAGGAGGTTACAACGGGTTACAAGGGGTAACAAGAGGTTACAGGTGGTTACAAAGGGTTACATAGGGTTACAGGCGGTCATAAAGGGTTACAATGGGTTACAAAGCGGTTGGGGATTGAAAGATGTTAAAAAGTTTCAGGGTAGAAAGAATTACAAGGGGTTACAAAGGGTTGCCAAAGGATACAAGGGGTAGAGGGGGTTACAATGGGTTACAAGGGGTTAAGAGGGGTTACTAAGGGTAACATAAGGTTAAAAAAGGTTAAAAAGGGTTAAAGGGAGTTACAAGGGGTTACAGGCGGTTACAAGGGGTTAACAAGGGATACAAAGAGTTACAAGGGGTTACAGGGAGTTACAAGGGGTTTCAAGGGGTTACAAAGAGTTACAAGTGGTTACAAAGAGTTACAAGGGGTTGCAAGAGGTTGCAGGGAGTTACAAAGGGTTTCAAGGAGTTAAAAAGAGTATCAAAGCCTTACGGGGTTACAGGGGTTAGAAAGGGTTACAAGGGGTTACAAAGGGTTACAAAGGATTACAAGGGGTTACAAGGGGTTAAGAGGGATTTAAAAGGGGTACAGGGGGTTACAAGGAGTTACAAGGGGTTACAAAGGGTTACACAGGGTTACAAAAGGTTACAGGGGGCTACAATGGGCTACAAAGCGTTACAAGGACTTACAAAGAGTAACAAGGGGTTACAAGGGGTTACAAAGAGTTACATAGCGTTACAAGGGGATACAGGGGGTTACATGTGGTTACAAGAGGTAAAAAAATTACAGGAAGTAAAAAAGAATTACAAAGGGTTACAAGGGATCACAGGAGATTACAAAGGGTTACAATTATGTTACAAAGGGTTAAAGGAGCTTAAACGAAGATACAGGGCGTTACATAGGGTTACAAGGGGTTACAGGGGGTTACAAAGGGTTACAAAGCGTTACAAGGACTTACAAAGAGTAACAAGGGGTTACAAGGGTTTACAAAGAGTTACATAGCGTTACAAGGGGATACAGGGGGTTACATGGGGTTACAAGGGGTAAAATAACTTATAGGGAGCAAAAAAGAATTACATAGGGTTACAAGGGATCAGAGGAGGTTATAAAGGGTTACAGTATGCTACAAAGGGTTACAGAGGCTACAAAGGGTTACAGGGGCTTAAAAGGGGATACAGGGGGTTACATAGGGTTACAAGGGGTTACAGAGGGTTAAAAAGGGTTACAGGGGGTTAAAAGGGGTTACAGGGGGTTACAGGGAAATATATAAGACTGCAAGAGGTTTACGAAGGGGGTTAAAAAGGGTTACATGGGGTTGCAAGGGGTTAAAGGGGGCTATAAAGGGTTACGAGGGGTTACAAGGGGTTAAAGGTGGTTACAAAGAGTTACAAGGGGCTACAGAGGGTTACAGGGGGTGGCACCAGGTTACAAGGGGTTACAAAGGGTCACAAAAGGTTACAAATGGGTTACAGGGGGTTACAAGGGGTTACAGAGAGTTACATAAAGTTGCAAGGGGTTACTGGGGGTTACAAAAAGTTACAAGGTGTTACAGGGGGTTACAAAGGGTCACAGGGGGTTACAAGAGGTTACCTGGGGTTACTAAGGGGTTACAAAGGGTTTAAGAAGGTTAGAGGGGGTTACAAAGGGTTACAATAGGTTAAAAAGGGTTACAAGAGGTCACAAGGGGTTAAGGGGATTACATAGGGCAACTAGAGGTTACAAAGGGTTACAACGGGTTACAAAGGATTACAGGGGTTACAAGGGGTTACAGGGGGTTACATAGGGTTACAATGGGTTACTGGTGGTTACAAAGGGTCACAGCGGTTTACAAAGGGTTACAGGGGGTTACAAGAGGTTACAGGGGGGTACAAGGGGTTACAGAGGGTTACATAGGGTTACAAGGGGTTACTTGGGGTTACAAAGGGTTACAAGGGGTTACAAGGGGTTACAAAGGATTACAAGGGGTTACAAAGGGTTTCAGGGGGTTACAAGCGGTTAAATGGGGTTACAAAGGGTTACAAGGGGTTTCAAAGGGTTACAGGGGGTTACAACAGGTTACTGGGGGTTACTAAGGGTTACAAGGGGTTACAAAGGGTTGCAAGGGATTACAAAGGGTTACAGAGGGTTACAAAGGGTTACAAAGGGTTGCAAGGGGTTACAAAGGGTAACAGGGGGTTACAAGGGGTTAAAGAGAGTTATATAGGGTTGCAAGTGGTTACTGGGGGTTACAAAGGGTTACAAGAGGTTACAGGGGGTTAAAAAGGGTTACAGGGGGTTACAAAGGGTTACAAGTGATTACAACGGGTTACAGAGGGTTACAAAGGGTTTCAAAGGGGAACAAAAAGTTACAAGGGGTTAAAGAGGGTTACATAGGGTTGCAAGTGGTTACTGGGGGTTACAAAGGGTTACAAGAGGTTACAGAGAGTTAAAAAGGTTTACAGGGGGTTACAAGTTGTTGAAGGGGGTTTCAAAAGGTTACAAGGGGTTACAAAGGGTTACAAGGGATTACAAAGGGTTACAGAGGGTTACAAACGGTTACAAAGGGTTACAAAGGGTAACAAGAAGTTACAAGGGGGTTAAAGAGGGTTACAAACGGTTACTGGTAGTTACAAAGGGTTAGAAGGTGTTACAAAGGGTTATAGGGTGTTACAGAGGGTTACAGTGGGTTACAAAGGGTTACAAGGGGTTACAAGGGGTTACAAAGGATTGCAGGAGGTTACAAGGGGTTACTGGTGGTTACATAGGTTTACAATGGGTTACTGGGGTTACAAGGGGTTACAGGGGGTTACAAAGGGTTACAACGAATTACAAAGGGTTACAGGGGGCTACAAGGGGTCACAGAGGGTTTCATAGGGTTGCAAGAGGTTACTGGGGGTTACAAAGGGTTACATGGGGTTAATGGGAGTTACGAAGGGTTACAAGGGGTTACAAAGGGTTACAGGGGGTTACCGGGGGTTACTTATAGGGTTACATAGGGTTACAAGGGGTTACTGGGGGTTACAGGGGGTTACAAAGGGTTACAAGGGGTTACATTGGGTCACAAGGGGTTATTGGGTGTTACAGGTTGTTACTGGGGGTTACAGGGGGTTACATAGGGTTACAGGGGGTTACGTATGGTTACAAGGGGTTACTGGGTGTTACAAAGGGTTACTTTTGGTTACAAAGGGTCACAAGGGGTTACAAAGGGTTATAAGGTGTTACAGAGGATTACAGTGGGTTACAAACGCTTAGCAAGGGTTACAAAGGGTTACAAGGGGTTACAAAGAATTACAGGAGGTTACAAGGGATTACATGTGGTTACATAGGGTTACAATGGGTTACTGGGGTTACAAGGGGTTACAGGGGGTGACAAAGGGTTACAACGGATTACAAAGGGTTAGAGGGGGTTACAAGGGGTTACAGAGGGTTTTATAGGGTTACAGGAGGTTAGTGGGGGCTACAAAGGGTTACATGGGGTTACAGGGGGTTACTTAGGGTTACATAGGGTTACAAGGGGTTACAAATTTTACAGTAGGTTAAGGGTTATAGGAGGTTAGAAGGGGTTCCAGGGGGTTACAAAGGGTTAGATGGGATTACAAAGTGTTACAGGGGCTTACAGGGGGTTAAATAGGGTTACTAGGGGTCACAAGGGGTTACAAAGGGTTACAGATTGTTGGAAGGGGTTACAGGGGGTTAGAAAGGGTTACAAAGGGTTGCAAGGAGTTACAAAGGGTTACAGTTGTTACAGTTGGTTGCAAGGGGTAACAGGGGGTTACAAAGGGTAACAAGAGGTTACTTAACAAATTTCCCTTAAGCTCGATTGGGCTCTGAGTCAATAGCCCATGAGGTTGAATGCCGAATGGGCTATTGAATCAGAGGCCATGAGGGCGAGAGGAATAATTGTTTTAGTGCAATCCAACTGGTTGGTGAAAAATATCGAGAATAAAAAACTTTTAGCTTGTTAAAGCTCGACTTTAATGCTTTTTTGCCGCCAAAAAACCCGCGCTTTTCGCTACTAGTGGGCTACAACATATAGCCTATTAGTACTTCAACCAATCAGAACGCAGCATTGATAATTGACCACTTGCTGGATTTTAGTAGAAAGGGTTACAGGAGGTTACATAGGGTTACAAGGGGTTACGGCGGATTACAAGGGGTTACAAAGGGTTGAAAGGGGTTACAGGGAGTTACAAGAGGTTACAAAGGGTTACATAGGGTTAGAAGGGGTTGCAAAGAATTACAAAGGGTTACTAGGGGTTACAAAGGGTTATAAGGCGTTACAGAGGGTTACAATGGGTTACAAAGGCTTACAAGAGGTTACGGGGGCTTACAAAGGGTTACAAAGGGTTACATAGGGTTACAAGGAGATACAGGGGGTTACAAGGGGTTACAAAGGGATTACAAGGGGTTACAAAGGGTAACAAGGGGTTACAGGGGATTACAAGAGGTTACAAGGGGTTACAGGGGATTATGAATGGTAACAGAAGGTTACAAGGGTTACAAGGGTTACAAAGGTTACAAGCGGTTACAAGAGGTTACAAGGGGTTACAAGGGGATAGAAAGGGTTGCAGGAGGTTACAAGGGGTTAAGACGGATTACAAGGAGTTACAAGTAATTAAAGTGCCTCATAAGGAAACACCACTGCACTTTTGTCCGAAGCATCAAGAGGATTAAAATACAACTTTCTCATTCTTTTCCTCGATGTAACGTCATATTCCACACACAATCTGGAAAAACGTTTTGGCTGGATATCCACCTGGATTTTTCTTTGACGGTTTGGCAATTTCTTGGATAAACTGAGCCATTAATAAATATAAGGCTTAAGGTATCCATTTGAACTATAAACGAAATTTTCAAGGGCTGAACTTCGTGCGGATCATAATGTTTAAAGAGACCACCCGGTTCCAACGTCTGTTGCTGCAGCTTTAACAAATCGAGCTCCATAAAAAATCCCAGCTGCCTATTTGTTTATATCGGGTAGACTTTCAGATATAGCGCTAGCCGAACACATTTCTTCTTCCTCATAAGTCCTTGGACGTCTTTATTGCAAAGCAGCGTTTTTGTTCAGAAGTCACAAATAGCTGAGCTTTTGCTGAGTAACAAGTTGACACTGAATGCCAAATAAATGATCTAATATCACACACCATCAAGGACCAAGAAGGTGACAGGTTCACATTTCGTCTCATTTGCACCATAGTACCCGTATAGCTATCACATTTGTTCGCTGGAATTGTTTATTGTTTTTAAGCCTATTTAAAACGATAAAAAATCCCAGCGGGTAAATGCCGAACAACTATACGCGTACGTTGAAAATGAATCCATCCTTTGTTAACTTTGTTTTTTTGTTTTTTCGCGTTAAGAAATCAATCTAGTATTTTTGGTCTTTTAATTTTCAAACAGTTTAAAAGACATTAATGAACTTAAAATCAATTTGAAAACAACATAAAAAGGGTTTTTTTTTATAAAATTAAAAGAAAAGAATAAAGTACCATGAGTAAAATGAAAAATAAAATGAAATAAAGTCAAAGTGAGAAGAAAATGATACTACACAATAAAACGGAATTAAAAACAGCAAAAAAAATATTTGCATCAACAAAGAGAGAAATATCGCAGAAAGACTGGACCACCAGTATCTCTACCTGTCAGACTCTGGCTTTTAATCTCTTTCTAAGCTTTGCATGAATTATCAGTACAGATACGATTGAACCGTCCTGTTACAAATATTTATCTTAATTGAATTAAACGGTTATAAAGGAAAGGAAGCCGTAAAAGGAAATGTAAGCATAACAGTTACTAGTAGAGGAGAGATACAAAGTTCGACCGTTTATGTTAAGAACTACTTTCCATTTGCAACAACGTTTACCTTATGTCTAGACTGCAAAACAGTCCGTATTTTTGCGTATTCAGTACACGCGAGCAGTCAAACAAAAGGTCTAGAACGAGGCTGAAAACAGAGAGCGAGACTCGCGGAGAGACGGGGGTGTGAGGCTCGCGCGCTTCGCGCGCGTAAGACTCTTACGCCACGCTTTACCGATTTCTTTACTGATTTTGAGAAGAAAAACCACTGTTTTGCAGTCTACCTTATGTCTTGCAGTAAAAGTAATACAACTTTTTTGGTCAGTCTCTTGCTGTGTTCAATTAAGGGTAAACAGTTATACGAACATTTATAATAGCATAACCAATAATGCTTATTAGAGTAAATACGTGTGACCAAGAGCCATAATAGGACTCTTGGTGTGACATAACAAAAATTAGAAGTTGCTGGATGGGATTGGTTGCATGGCATATTCAGGAAGAACAAGGTGAAAAACGTCCCCTTGCTAAAAAAACTATGTAAAAAATGTAAAATAGGTGAAAACCGGATAAACACAGTTAATTATACTGTAAAGCGCCATACAAATTCTTCTAAAATTAGCTTGTATCGTAAAGTTAACGATTCTGGCCTATTTCGGAGGCATTTAAAGGACGGTCGTCTGAGCATGGCACGCCTCTGAACATAATGGTGCTTATATCTCCACACTAATTTGCACTAACAGGTTGATTTTTAGCAATTGCCCATTTTTCATGTTGTTCTTACTGGATATCGCGTGAAATGTCTAGTAAACGGCCGGGGCATCTATTTGATTGTTAGTAACTAACAATGCATTTGAAGGAGAAATGTTAGCTATTGATGCATGTCCACGGAAATCAGTATGAAGCTTAGAGACAGTACCCCTAAATGAATATAAGAGGGACTCTCACTTGTAATTGACTGACTGTTTAAACATTAGCGAATTTTAGCCCTTGTTTTACTGCCTAACAAGTTATCAACAATCTTGAAAACCTTGACATCTTCGATGTCATTATAACCTTGATTATAACAAAAATGTTCTTTGTCTAGTGGTGGTAATGTTCCAAATCTTTGTTATTAATATGGTGACTTAGTTTATGCTCAAACTTGGGAGATATTGACCCTGAACAACCCTATTGAGCCACCTTAAATCAATGTGGTTATAATTACATGTATTTCAAACCTCAACTCGCTTTCGATTTCGGAATCCCTACTTTAAACTTGACGTTGATCAAGATGCAATGCGCAAGCATTAATTAATCAAAAAATAAACTGAATAAGTTGAATCGATTTGCTCCTTTTTTCTTATTCCTACTTAAGCGTAGGGGTGGTGTCTGTTAGGCAGGGAGGGTGTTTGTTAGAGGGGAGCCTTTAATACACACTTGAGGCTTGGGAGTGCGTTAATAAGACAAGAGCCGTTTTGAGATTAGGGGTCGATATCATTTAAAGTATGCAAACCAACCCCATAATTTGCACAAATGTCATTTTTGTGACGTCATCATTTCCCTTCTCTATTAAATGTACAAAAGAAGCATTAGTGCGACCTAACACTCCAGATTTAAATTTCGTTGAGGATAAACAGCGCTTGAGGGTTTGGATACTGAGTAAACTGCATTCCATCCACTAACGTAACCATGCCGGTGCTATCACATCCCAAGAACTTTGTGTTGTCCAACGAGTAGCGGAAAAAGGTGTAACTCCAGTAGTAATCGAAGGTAAAGCGAGAGTTGGGAGGATATGGTCCAGATACATATAGCTGAAATTTATGCAGAGAAAGCTTATAATTAATACTGTACATGCTTTAAATTAGCTAACGGAATCACTTGAAAAGTCTCTGTGCGCTAAAGATATTAAACCTGCAAACCCCCGACTCCTTTTGGAGCCTTTTGTTCTTATGAATAATAGTAATATGATATTAGCGAAACAGCTGTGCATGGCTACAATCCTGCTCTGTTTTGGGTTCTTTTGGTGTCTTGTTGATGTCTTGCAAAATTTAATTTTCACACTGAGTACGATCAGCATAATGAGGTATTCTGTTTGCAGAATTTAATATGTCTACATGGTTTTCACAGCGGAGCTCCACCCGCGGCGCGAAGCTCCGCACGTGTGCGTAGCCCCATGGCTAAGTAAATCTACCCATCGCAGAAAATTTGGTAATCACGTGACGGTACACCGAGCGAGCGAGTGACCGTCCGTCCGCACCACAGGGAAACCAATGTTTACTTTCACACTTTCTAGCTAGTTTGGGAGCCCAAGAGAAAACTAATTGCACACCAATGTTCTGATTAATTGGCAGCTGTCAAAACAGGGTATCCGCTGACCAGTATCACCTGACCGTACGGCGGTCTGAAGTGTCGACCCATCGAGGTCGAGTATTTTTGAAGTTATCCGCTGACAAATTACCAGTTTCAGATGATCGCAGGCTTAAGTTTATTTTTTCCAATGATTCATATGTTGTGCTTATGCTCCTGGTTTATGTCACTATGGCCCTGCACTGTTAAGATTTTGATTTCAAACTGACCTCGGACGCGAAAATTCAGCCAGTTTTTTAAAAAATACAGGCGGGGAAGACCTTTTCTCACCATAGCCACGTGTTTGTCACGTTCTACGTCCAATTTTTATGTTCTTGGTCAAAATTTGACTGGTGAGTTCCTGCGGAAAATTTATGCAGCATCTTGAAAGTTGTTTACTTTGACAGCTGAAGCTGACAGATTTTTTTCTGCCAACTTGTAATGTTTTTAGCTGTCTTTTTCTACTGGATGTACAAAATGAAATACATCTGCTGTCAAGAGTCTTCTGTTCTTCATGGCTGGTTTGTTTATTGGGTTTTTGGTTGGGAAATGCTTCGCTTGTCAAAGTCGGTAATCCGATTTCGAATGGCATCGCTTTCGTCTTGCTTAATGCGTAAGAGAGTTTAAAAGCCTCGAGACACTGTGGCCTTCCTTGATATCTTTCAGGAACTGAATCTTAAATGGTGAGCCTGAGTAATTATTATATTTGATGTTTTTTTTAACCTCTAATTTCATAAAGTCGAGCACAGTTTATGCGGCAAGTATGATAATATAGGAATAGCAATATGTCGTCATTAATTTTGGCTGTAGAAAGAAAACTTTGCGCGATTTTCTTGCTTCGAGTTCATCTTTGAAAAAAGCAAGCACCAGGAGGCCGGCTAAAAGTAAAACTTAAACTTAAGGTTAAACTTTAAGCTTAAATAAAGACTCAGGATTTTTAGAGACACTTTAATTCTTGTCTTCGTGAATGAAAACTGTTGTCTCTGTAGATGTTTCACCGAATTATATTTCTTTTATTGATTGTTAGTAGTCTCTATTGCAATTTTAATCGCTTGTCCGTGCCGTTTGTTTTCATCGTTCATAAACATCGCTTGCAAGGGTACACAAAATGTTTGCATGTAGTGCGAGCTGTCGGTGTGGTCGAGTGTTTGAATGAACGTTGGTAGAGTTACGCTTCAACATAAATACCGTATGTTAAGAATCTTCTTTTACCGCATACAGTTAGCCAAAAGGATGAAAAACCGCAGACCGCAGGGCTAGATGCCGCACATTGAAATCTTTAAAATCAAAATTAGCGGAAAACGGCTCGGAAAAAAAGAGAAAAACAAAACAAAAACAAAAAAACTCAATACAGCAATACCGTCAACCCCGGGCTCCATGGCCCCCTCGTTGAACCTTTTGCATTAAGCAGCCACCCTCGGGGTACCGGCAAGTGGCCGCGCTTAATGCAGGTTGGCTGCTCATTATTAGAGGTTCGTCATAAGTTAGCATAATCTTTAGACTGGAAACATCACTTTATTTTGAAACAAATACACGACGATATTTGGACTGTGATTACTTCCGGTCAGAGACAATAGTGAATTCTGTAAAGCAACATTAAACAATTGTAAGCACCTCAGGGAGACATTTAATTAATGATGATAAAATATTTTACCGAAGCTACGACGTTGTTCTGTGGTGCTGTGTTTACAGTTAGGACGTATTTTTGTCTGCCGTTGTTGAAGAGAAGACTGACATCGTTCTGATTAATATTAATCGCACTTGTGGTAACAGTCGATAAATCCTGTCCACCTTCATACAACAGAACAAAACATAAAGTTATTTGAAACAGGAAATAAGATGCAGAGAAGGGATCGGGGATCTTTCCACCTTGATGAAAGGGACAAAACATAACTTATTCATGTAAGCAAATGCTGGAAAGGGAACGTTGATACTATTTTAGTGTAGCTTGCTTATATTGTTGATAATTTCGGATTTTTATTTGCCAGGGTCTAGGCTTCATAGCTAAAAGGAAGTCCGATACTTCAAGATCTCTGCACACTGAGCAAACCTTATTTTAAATTTTAAAGCAAGAAAAAGGTAGAAAAGAAGTAAAGAGAGTCAGGAAGCCTTGAACCAAGTAGCAGCGATACCGGGTAAGTACGCGGACACAAAGGAGACATGCCATAGTGGCCGTATTATCCGGGTGTCAGAGGGCTCTACGAAAAACTGAACCTCACGGACACATGCTGTATTGATATAAGGACTATAAAGGACTTAGCCCTAGCACAGAGCCAATGAAGTGAAACTTGGGATGCGAAAAATGCAGACTGTGAACCGGTATAAGTTAATACAATCTGATACAATACATTTACTTCCAGGAGGCCTCGTAAAAGGGAAAAATCTATTTAAAAATAGGAAACTTACTGCCGCTGCTACTGAAAGAACCGTTGCAATAAAAATTACTGCCAGATGGGTTTAGCACCATTAAACCGTCGTTTGACATGCCAACAAGGCTCCACATTCGATAATTGGTGTTCTCGTCAACTGGGTGGGGTTTCTGCGGACTGCCGTCGGTAGCCCCATTTCCCGATCTAAGTAACGCATAACTCGACAAGCCAATACTGGTTAGAGTCAACGCACTCAAAACCACATGGTACGAAACACAGAACACCCTAGTCTTCCGTCCATGATAACAGGCGCTTTGACTTGGTTCCTTAAAATAAATATAACGTAAATTAAAAAGTGCTTCATTTGGTCAGTCAGTTCGTCAGCAACACGTTCTTTTTCCTCTGTTTTTAGGTTTGTTTTGCTTTGTATTTTTGTGGTTGTTTGTTGATTTTTTTTTTCATTTCTTCCATTTTACTTACTAGTATATTGTGACTCAATTTGAAAAGTATGACGTTCATGGCGCAATATTATTAGTCGAAGGTACATTTGTGAATGTGCTTTTGTGAGATTGTTTACCCTGTTAGTTAGTAGTAATGGTCCTTGTGTGCCACCAATGTGACTGGCTGCAAACGCGCCTTAAAAAAAGAGTTGTGGGGGGTAACCACTACGAGCAGAGGTTTCTTTCCGGCATAGGTCTTAGCGTTAATTTTACTTCTACAAGATCCAGAAAATTCTGGAAGGGTGGACCACGACAATTGACAGCGATAAAGATACTATTCAATTTACTGAGAATTCTGTAAATAATGCAAAATTTCACCGAAAAGGAGGCAGGTAGGTTGGAGCCTTGAAAGTTTGGCGGTCCACTCGACCACAACCTAGGCCCCACCTGGGCCCTGGAGTGTATTTTAAATATACTTATATTTGCTTAGTGTCTGAAACAGGTTTCCCAACTATTGACTGGAACAGGCCGGGTCGCAGATTCATTTATTTTTTTTCTTTTCTTTTCTGGAATAAATTCAGATAGGAGCCGGATTATTAGATTCCAGAGTCTTAATGATCGCGACTCAGCAGGTCACCTCCCCAGTATAAATTTAAGAAAGTTCCCCGGGGGTCGTTATAACACCTGTCACTTTAATTTTAGCGGCAAGATCGCGCTGGCTACACAATATGTGTAGAGCATTTTATTTGAAAAAACACTTTATCTTGACTGGGTTGAATAGTGGCTCGTTACATTGCCTAGCAAATTGCATTTTCAATAGTTATATCTCACCTCCACAGACATTCCTCCCGGCATTGCGTTCAAGGCTTTCCACACCAACGATATGCAAAACTATCAAACAAACAATTTTGACAGTTAAGATAACAGTGGCTAAAATTTTACTAACCGGGACAATTAAACAAGTTACAAGTACCGAGATTCCACAAAATTCGAGAAATTTTTTCCTGTAAAATCCGGAAACCTGGTCTCTGGAATCTAGCATGCAGCTCAAGGAATCCGGAATCCCAATAAGACTGGAAACCACAATGAATAAGAACTTAACGTAAATTGGTGGCCCAACCTAAGCCCAAAAATTCGACGGACGTACTTAAACACAGGTGCGACCACTTCTGAACATAACACCACTCAGTATCCTTTCAAGTATTCCGGCGTCTGATTTCCATTGGCTCAGATTCCTAATTCTCCAATAACTTTTGCAATATACGGTAAAATGACGTCAACAGTAATCGCCAGAAAACTAGAACGGCAAATTAAAAGCCCTGAGGATGAGGTTGCTTTGGCTCAGTTGTTTTCGAGCCTTTTAGAGATGGGCAAAATGCTGGAAAATTTTTCATGTTTTGCGAAGAAGCAGTGAACGAACTTCTGCCCTCAAATAAGCAAGAACAGTAAAATACAACTCAACGGATGACAACTTTCATTCTGCAGAATATCTGTTTGACTAAACTTCACTAGTTTTGCAGTTCCGAATTTTTGCCGAGGAACAGCAGACACATGCAGAATCCCACATCGATAGACTACTGAACACGTCCAGTAAAGTAGGAATAAATTTAAAGGGGATGTTTCACGGCTCCCTAGAGTTCACTTTGTTAATATTGTCAATATCACGACCCTATTCACAATGTGTAGTTCCAGAAAATATCCATACACCCCACGGAGGGCACTTTGCTTTAGATCCCTACCTCCTGGAATTTCCGTAATTTTCCAACTTGGTGATATTTTTAAATATCTTACGCTCTTAAAAGAGCCGATGACAGCTATCTATCGCGTAAGACGTAAACAAAAAAATAATATAAATAAAAATAAATAAATAAAATAAAATATTCAGCCGACCGTTCATAAAATATCACCGATGAAAACTGAATAAGTGATTTAACTGATAGCTTGCTGAATAGAGCGGTTGTTAGTTTTCGAAAACTCACCAGTCTAACTCATGCAGAGTCCACTCTGTCCCAAGCATGATATCAAAAGCAAAAGTTACAGCGAAAAAAATGAACTGTGAGGCTAACAAGTTTTCAGAACCTCAATTATCTTAGTCAGGTTTGTCAATTCATACCTCCTTTTAAGTTTGGTGCGTTATTTAGACCGTTTTTTACGCTTTTGAGCTGTTTTTTTTTTGTTTCACTCGATTTGGTGGCGCTTCCATTGACACAGCTCCTCTAATCAAGTTCTTCTACCCATCGAATGCAATTATAAGTGAACTTATCATAGTCACTGATATCAACCTTATCATACACTTACCGTGTGCACCACAGTCAGTCCTCAGCAATGAATTGTACGACGCGTTTTCTGGGCCCCCTTAAATACTCCATTCGAATGTTTCTAAATTTGTTCCTGACCTAATAAATCGTAAATTTTCTAAATTTATCCCTGACCCTTGTACTAAGTAAACTCTTCCGCGTATGGATGAAGAGAAGCTGATATCGGTATCTTTTTATCAAAGCGCTCCTAAAAGAGTTAATTCTTTTAAGTACATAGTTACGTCTAACATGGCTAAAGTGTAAATTCTGATAAGTTAGTTCACTGACGTCTTGATGCCCAAATACGCCATTTAAGACTATGTCGATGCCGATGTTTATTTTTTCTACAAGGAATACAACTGGCAAATATAAACACTAAAACGATACGTTAACAGAATCCATAGACAACACTGACGTCCCGGAAATCATGATCAAGAATCAACGAACCGGTAAGCGGAAGTTTAGTTACTCCCTGAAAGCAACTGAAGTATGACGTTGTCGCGTCCTAGCACTACCGTTATGAATTTCAGAGAAAGGATTAACTTCCCCTGTTGTGTGATATTTTTATCATCCGGAACGTTAACATTCTTGTTGCTTGAGCAGGGGCACCCGACGACAATTTTCGGAAAATATCTGTTCGGAAGACGATTTGAGATCTAGAATTTTCGGAACATTTGTTATAAAATTACTTGCTTGCCTGCCTCTTCTAGGATTTTCGAACATCTAAAAAATGGTAAAATTGCCCATTTTCAACGGATTTTTACACTAAAAAGGTCACCTAGAATTGTCGGGAGCCTTTTTTCTGGCTGAAATTTTCGAACAGGTAAGTTTTGATCCCTATAATTTTCGGATCACTAGACTTTCAGCTAGGAAATCCGAACAGATGAAAAATTTATAGGGGATAAAGATATGCCCATATTGACCGTTTAAATACTAAAACACGTTTAACAATGCTATGTTTAAGTGGTTTTGAACTATATTCTCGTTGGGTGCCCCTGCTTGAGGTCGCTACTTCATTTCGCTGTGGCTATATGGCCGGTAACCGGTCAAGCTTTTCAAAATACTAAATGGCCGGCAGTTCTATATTCTCAGTAAATTTCACAAAATCGAAAGATTCCAGCTAATCTAAACTATCATATGTCGTTTTAGAAAAGTCAAGCGATCCTGAAATGCTTTACAGATCTCAAGTCTAGTGTTTGGTTTGCGCTGGGCTCAGAGGAGGAAATCATGCTTTTTGACACTTAGAAATTCTTTCAGCTCGACTGCTGGTCAAGGTGTTCAAAACACTAAATGGCCGGCAGTTCTATATTCTTAGTAAATCTCACAAAATCGAAAGATTCCAGCTAATGTAAACTATCATACGTCGATTTAGAAAAGTCAAGCGATCCTGAAATGCTTTACAGATCTCAAGTCTAATGTTTGGTTTACGCTGAACCATGTTTTGTGACACTTTTCAGCTCGACTCAGGGGCACCCAACGAGGATATAGTTCAAAACCACTTAACATAGCATTGTTGAACGTATTTTAGTATTTAAACGGTAGTTATAGGCACATTTTTATCTCGACTGCTGAAAGTCTAGTGATCCGAAAATTATAGGGCTCAAAACTTACCTTTTCGAAAATTTCAGCCAGGAAAAGGCTCCCGAAAATTCTTGGCCTTTTTAGGGTAAAATCCGTTTAAAATGGGTAATTATACCATTTTGTAGATGTTCGAAAATCCTAGGAGAGGCAGGCAAGCAAGAAATTTTACAACAAATGTTCCGAAAATTCTAGTTCTCAAATCGTCTTCCGAACAGATATTTTCCCGAAAATTGCCGTTGGGTGCCTCTGTCGACTGCCGGTCAAGGTTTTCAAAACACTAAAAGGCCGGCAGTCTGTTATTCTCAGTAAATTCCACAAAATCGAAAGATTCCAGCTAATCTAAACTATCATACGTCGACTTAGAAAACTCAAGCGATCCTGAAATGCTTTACAGATCTCAAGTCTAGTGTTTGGTTTGCGCTTGGCTCAGGGGAGGAAACCATGTTTTGTGACACTTGGAAATTTTTTCAGTTCGACTACCGGTCAAGGTTTTCAAAACACTAAATGGCCGGCAGTCCTATATTCTCAGTAAATTTCACAAAATCGAAAAAACCCAGCCATAAGTATAAAAGTGTCCTGACATCTCTTTTCCGCGACTCACAGAAGTTACTATCGTAACACCCAGTCAGGCCAGGTTTTTATCTGTCTTTTTTACACAAATACAACAACAACAACAATTTATTAAGGTATTCCTTTTTACATACATGGCATTACCTATTCTCTTAAAAAAGTAAATAATTAATTAATTGTTTGACTCACTTTTGAAATTACATGATCGTGTCTACAATTCATAAATACATGTATATCTGCGTAAGAGCTTAAAACAGTAAGGTCTTTCTAGGTTGATTTTCAGTAAAGCTAACATCGGAAAATAATGACCATTCGAACACAATGTTGAGCATTTCTCGGAAAATCTCCGAAAATCTGTCTCGATGAAAGAGTCCTGAATTGACAGCAATATCAATCAAGCAATCAAGCAATCAATGGCCTAAGTTTTTTAATCCACTTAACAACGAGGTCATCAACTCTCAATCCCTTTCCTTTTTTACTGAGAAAAAACTGAGGATTAAATTATTGAGTAAGTATGAAAAAAGTTCTTAAATCTTTCCATCTTCTTCAATTGATGTGAAACAGCTCTAGCCGGTAGTTCGAGGAGGCCTAACCTCTCATAAGCTCCTATAGTTTCTGTTAGGTCTCCTCACCACTTCTCTTTTTTCTTCTTTCCCTATATTTTTTGTAATTATTGTGTGGTAAATAAAGATAAAATAAATAAAAATGTATTATCACTTTACACATAAAACGTATTATTTATCGTATGTTTTGGTATAATCATGATGTTGTATGGGGCGTCGATAAAACCCGGAACATGGAACATGCCGGAACATTCCGGAACATTCCGGAACATCCCGGAACATCCCGGAACATGAAAAAATTAAAAGATTTTTTTATGAAAAAATAATCAATTAATTAAATAATAATAATAATAATAATAAATAATAATAAAAGGAAAAATAGATAGAAAACAATTTTTGCAAAAATTTATAATAACAAAATAAATAACATAACATAACGTAACATACAAAACGAAAAATAAAGAAACAAACAAACAAACAAAGAAAAAGAAACAGGTATCATATCCGAGTATGAGAAAACAATATTTTGTCGCAATGAATTTTTTGCAGTGGGCGAGTGAGGGTCCATTCAAATGACAGTAATGAGTGAAGGCTTGCTTCTAAATTCAAAATATATTAAAATGGGTTGAGAGGAGAGGGTTTTCAAGCTTTCGTCACACAGCCACCTCTTGTAAACGTTTGCCATGCGGTTTAACGGTTATCCATTTACGGCTTTGCGACCGTTAGAAGACCTTAGGGGCTCGTCGCTTTGGACTTGGATAATTAAATTAAAGATTCACTTTCGCCGTGAATAGTTGCAGTGGCAGTGGTAGTGCAGCGTTAGTTTCTAACTGTTATCAGTTAGCCTGAATTTTAGCCGTCTCCCCTCAAACTCCTCTTGCGACTCGAGGAGACGTCTGAAATATCATGCTGGCTGTAAACAGTATAGAAACTACCACGAATGTGAGTATTGTTACCTGTATTGTCCACTAAAATCCAAAGACAGGAGCCCTGTACTCTTCTTAAGTTCACAGAGCCGCCTAGTCTGTAACTAATTCATGTCAACCTCAAGTGAAGCAAAGCACCCCAAGGAAGCAAATGTCGGTTAATATATATAAGGAGACTATATGTTGGCTTGAAATGAGCTACTTGCCGACTTGGCTTGACATGAAATACTGCACCGACATTTCAGACCATTACAGAACCGTAAATGGATAACCGCCAAATGATTAACTCACGGCAAACAATTACAAGAGGTAGCTGTGTGAGGAAAGCTTAAAAAAAACCCCTCCTCGCGACCCATTTTAATATATTTTGAATTTAGAAGCAAGCCTTCTCTCGTTACTGTCATTTGCATGAACTCTCACTCGCCGCCCAACAAATTTTAATTTGTTGCGACAAAATATTGTTTTCTCATACTCAGAGGGGATAGCAGTTTCTTTTTCTTGATTATTTCATTATTTTTCGTTTTTCTTTTGTTATTTTACGTTATTAATAATTTTTACAAAAATTATTTTATTATTATTATTTTATTATTTTTTTTTCATGAAAATTATTTTTATTTTTTCATGTTCCGGGATGTTCCGGGATGTTCCGGGATGTTCCGGAATGTTCCGGCATGTTCCATGTTTCGGCTTTTATCGACGCCCTGTTGTATGCGCAACGCTGTATCTCACTAAAACTAACGAGGTTATCATAAGCCTGCGACATCGTTCTCCGTCGCTAGAGACGTTTCGCGAAACCTACCAACGACGGAGAGCGATTAAAGACGGCTGTATTCGGAGGCTAGGTTCCCACTGGAATTCTGAATCTTGCTACAAATGTTGAAAACTGAGATGCAAATGTAACCTCTTCATTCAAATCTCAAAATAAGTGGTCACGTGCGGCGTAGCAGAACTCTAACTTCATGGTTCTTAATCTACCAGTATTACTGATTGTGATTTATAATAATCTGATGGGATCGTTGACCAATCCAAGTAAAGAGTAATGAAGTAAGCCTTTTCTTAAAAGATAATTAGTAATGCGAATGTGATTTGAAGCAGCGCAGGGCACCTGATTCTGGAAATCAAATTAGTATCTAGCATTATAACGTTTCTTTGAACCCGTTCCCTGTTTTCTTTCCCAAATTTTATGTCCAAGTCCCCAAAAAGTTCCCTTGGTCCTTCACTACAGCTTAAATGATAAAATAAAATCGTTTATCATATCCATCGAAAGACATATGGAGCTTATGAAGAGTAATTAGCCAATGGCAGGCAATAGGTATTCTTGTGGTAGAAATCACAACCACGATAGTCATCGCCAGATACACCCTTTTATCGCTGCAATGGTATAAGCGACGGAACTGTTAACTAAAGGAAAGAGAGAATGGGACGAGAGAATGCACCGCCGTTC
>CALNXK010000203.1:732500-745000 GCA_942486035.1 Porites lobata | reverse complement strand
CCAAGCAGCATTTGTAAATTGCCTATACGTAGCGAGATTTACAATTGTACTTTCAAAATAAGGTTTCCATTATTATTATTATTATTATTATTATTATTATTATTATTCAAATAAACTAAATATAAAAGAACAGTATAAAAAAGGTAACATGAAAATAAAATGACATTAAACAGAAATTAAAAATAAAGCGGATGAGAGAAAGAGAAATATCGAAGACGTATCGGGCTACCTGTATTTTTTCGAAGTTTTAAATTGTTTTAAATTAATTCTTCGAAAACGACTGAACCTGTTTGTTACAAAATGATATTAATCCTTAAACGGTTTCTTTGTAAAGGGAGCCTAGCTCTAAAAGGAAATTGTTTACATATTAGTTTCTAATAAGGGAAAGATAAGAATTCAACCGTTCATTTTGAGAATCAGCTTCCGTTTGCAACAACAACGACGAATAGGCAGTAAAGTATAGTAGTAATACTAACAAGGCAAGTGATTAATACAGTGAAGACTACGTGTTAACGTCACAAACATTCAAATTTGTGACAATATAGAATGGACACATTCAGAAAAACAAGATCAAAAATTAAAGACCCTTGCCATAAATCAGCCCGTCAGTGTAAATAGGAGGAAGAAAAATGTACCGTTATGCTGTGATGACTCCGTATAAATCCTTCTAAAATTGGCTGGATCATAAAGAACGACCTTGGTCCACTCTAGAAGGATATGATGGAGTCATCGGAGCATAAAGGCGATGTTACACGTGACGATTCGCAACGACGATTTTGAGCGGAACACAGCGTAGCAATGTTGGAACAATGTTGCAACCATTCGAAACAATGTCGCAACAATGCTGTAATGCTGCACTGAGCTAAAAATCGTCGCTGCGAATCGGCCGGTGTAACATCACCTTAAAGGTGCTTATACCTCCCCACCAATTTACACTAACAGGTTGACTTTCAGCCAGTGAACATTATTGATCTTGTTCTTTCTGGATATGTCATCCAATTATAACCCCAAAATTTCGCAATTTTAATTTTTGTGACTTCATCACTTCCCTTTTCTAAAAAAATGAGCCATCCAACAGTTCACGAGCATTTTAAACTTTGTTGAGGATAAACAGCGCTTGAGGGTTTGGATAATCAGAGAACTGCATCCCATCCACCAACATAGCCCTGCCCGTGCCATCACATCCCAAAAATGTTGTGTTGTCCACCGTGTACCGGAAAAAGGTATAACTCCAGTAGTAATCAATTGTGAAGCGAGAATTGGCTGGATATTTTCCAGATGAATATGGCTGAAATTTATGCAGAGAAATAAAATCAGGTTGATACCTCATACTTTAAATTGGCTGAATCAGTTGAAAAAAAAAACTTTAAAAGTCTCTGTACAAGGATATTAAACGAAGCCTGAATGCACGCTTCCGCCTCTTTCTGGAGCCTCTCGCTTTTTTAAGGACCTATGAAAGCATGTAAACAGTAGGCCCATTGGAATTTCGACTGTCTCCAGAGTCCGGTCTCTTTTAATTAGGGGCATGATTGCGGGCTCATTTTCTCGAGCATCCGCTGGCAACCTGCGAAGTTATTTTCCGCATTTCTTGATTGAACTTCCGGACGGGGGGTCAAATCGGGTCTAACAACCTTATGCCCTATACATGGGCCAACGGTACACCCTAAGGTCATGTGAGCTTCCCGTGATCGTAGGTAAAGAGAAACTTAAACAGTCCAGAATCAGGGTAAATGGCACGTCCTAAGTAAGGGCAGAGGGTGGCCGGAGAGGGTAGAAATATCACACCAGTAAAAAATAGTAGAAAGAGAGGTACTAAGTTAGCTAAAGTGAGGAAAATGCCAAAAAGCAAAGAGGGCTAATTAATCATTGAAAGGGAGTACAACCTTTAAAGAAATGCATCATACATGATTGCAAGCACATTGAATTATGATGACAAATTACTTTACCAAAACGTTGATGGCGTTCTGCGTTGTGTCTACAGTAAGGGCGTATAGTTGACCGCTGTTGTTGAAGAGAAGACTGACTTCGTTCCCTTTCATATAAATCGCACTGGTGGTAACAGTCGATAAACCCTGTCCACCTTGACACAACAGAACAAAACATAAAGTTATATTCGAAACAGGAAATAAGTTGCAGAGAAGGGATCGGGGATATCATTTGAGAATGAGTAGCTTAAATTTAAGCAATAGATCACACTTTCTAAGGGTTTACCGGCTTGATAAACCTCGAACAAAATCACACATTTCTGTAAAATACCACTAACTAAAGATTATATTTTTTGGGGTCGGAACAATTCAAATTTCAACGTATTCTAATTCTGCGGTATCTATTCTATATCTATCTACAAAGTGCCTGCTTTGATATGTTGTCCTGCTGAGTATATCAAACGAAAAAAAAATAAATAAATAAATGTACGCGAACTCCACGTGATGATTTATTCCCTGGCCAGTGGCGAAGCGATATCCCCATGCACAGAAACTCCGATCCGGCCCCGTTCACAGGAATTTTATTTCTTTTTTCTTTTATATTACAATACTTATAATAAGCTAGATTGTCGTAGGGAATGTATTTGCTGTGACTTTTGACCATTCAGCTCAATAATTGCTCTTTAGTTCGTTTTACACACCTGCTTCATGCTGAATTTGGTAAATTGGACTTTTTTACATGGAAAATGGCCAATTTCAAACAAATAGCCCACGTTTGTTGTATTAAAATTCTAATAGACTTCGGGGGGATGGCTTTAGGGTCAAAATTGCTAATTTTTCACGACTCCGTTGTCTCGCAATTCTCAGAAGAGATTGAGCACAAAGAAACCAAACCAAACACAGAAAATGAGCAGAAACCCTCGGAGTCATTTTTGAATTTTAATATATCGAACGTGGGCTATTATTGGTAACGCCCATTAACAATGCTCCGAGGGGAGGGCTCCATGTTTGATACTCTTGCCCAGGTGACGCTCGGTTAATTTGAACAGTTACAATAGGCGCTTTGATCTCGACAATATGCGGAAAGTTGCAGACTGTGATCAGTCTATGTCTGTACTTCCAGGTAGCCTCGTCAAATAGGACAAAAAAAATAAACGAGGGAAACTTACTTCCACTGTTACTGAAAGAACCGTTGCAATAAACATTGCCATCAAATGGGTTTAGCTGCAACAAACCATCGTTTGACATACTAACAGGATTCCACATTCGATAAGAGGTGTTCTCTTCAACTTCGTGAAGTTTACAAAAACGACTGAAGATGGTGCAACCTTTTTCATCCATTGTCACTTGATACACAGCGTAGCTTGACATCGCTAAACTGGTTGCAGCCAACATTGCGGCCAAAGCCAAAACCGCACGATAAACCAAACATGCCCACCACTTCCGTTTATGAAACCTGTCGCTTAGACTTGACTCACTTGAGTCCTTGTTGAAATAAAGAAAAGTCAACGTCATTTGTGCAATCAGTCGGTCAGCAACACCTTTTTATTTGGTTACTAGGTTCGTTTTTTCATATCAAACTCATTGTGACATTTGCCCTATGTCACATCGGGTGGCCTCAACTTCCGGTAAAATAGGGCTGAAAACACTCTATTTTCTGCAGAATATTGCCTTTCTTTTTCAAAGTAGGAGATCTATCACAAATGCACCACCGGTATTGAGCTAAGTGCTATCTAAGCTACTAGTGGTGAAAAACTTAGGTTATTTTGTCAAGATTTCGATTGGGCATTTCTATATTTTTCTCCGTCGGTTTGGATGTAAATTTACAAAAGCGTGACCGGTCTTGAAAGCAGAAGGTCGAGAAAAACCGGACTGGCTCGACAAAGCATGCTCGGAATAATAAATGTACACAAGAAAAAACGTGCGAGCGAGAAGGAGACACTCCTTCCAAGCGCCTACTAAGCAGGCTATAATAAATGCACCGCTAAATTCAAAGAGTTGAATTTATTTGCCGCGTTTTGATATGTAATTTGTTGAGATTTGTCAGGAGCCGATAATCGGCTCCTGGATTTGTGCAGATTTGGGTGGAGCTAAATGACTTCGAAGGTTCATCTTGCTCTCTTTCTTCTCTTCGCTTGTACCGTGACGGTTTCTCCCGGGGGGGTACTGCCACATATGGGCTATATAGGTATGTGCCGCTGTGAAGGGTATGGTTTTCAAGCAGTTTGCTCTAGGATAGGGTATATAAATCAGAGCGTTTGGGTCTAGAATAGGGTATCATTTTTTAGGAAACTGATTAGTTGGTTGAAGAGTTCATGTAGACTAGGGAAACAGCTACTCTAGGATAGGGGGGATTTGGGGAGTTTACTCTGGTATAGTGTAGCAAAATTCAGCTGAAGTAGCTCTGGTATAGGTTAAGGGTTCCAGGGTCCCAGCGGCACATCCCCACTCAGAAATTCCTAAAGTACCCCCCCTTTTCCCCCGGGCGGTTTCTGCAGCTGAAGATAATTTTCAAGGCGAAAATGGTGAGAAATTCAGCCAGCAGAACGGTCCTTCGTAAACTTACGAGATTAACAAGTAAGTAGTTTGAAGCGATGATGAATATTTTAATAGGAGCTTAATTATACTTTCAAACAGTTCGATTTCTAAATTTTCGGATATTGAATAATTCCTCGTTTCTTCCTTTTATTCCCGCAGCTCCACATTTAATTCTATACGCACCTCGGGGTCATCTTTCCTGCCGGACCACAACTTTATCTTGATGCAATGATACAATCACCGTGAAAAATGTTGCCTCTATCCTCCAGCGGACCTTTCGAGGGGAAAAACATTTTTTCCAAGCGAACGAAGGGAAAGTAATATTCCTTTCATTATCGTAATCACGCCACTCATCGTATTCGTGACTGAATCCCACGAAATGAATTTTAGCTGTTTTCGCGTCCTATCCACTTCAAATACCTCAACATCATACAAATCCCTGTCTGTTTTGCATTTTCGTTCCACTTTCTTTATCTGTTTTTGCGGAGCTGACAGAATTCTTCCACAAAACGCAGTGGAGGACATGATATTCGCTTCGGACAATAGCCCATGTTTATTTATAACATAGTAAATCGCGCGCTCTGATTGGTCAGTCAGCCACTACCATTTGCCCGTGGGTGCTCGCTAAGAAACTGAGCTAGCGCGGTAAAATTTAGGCAAATTCAGCAAGTCTCCTCTCCTGACGATAAAATACACCGATGAAATGCACAAATGAAAAGTGGAAGTTGGAGAAAACACTAAGCTGTCGTTTTGAAGGAAAAAAGAGAAAAAATCAAGCGACAAATTTGCCCTGGATGAATGAATCACTGTTTTCCTCGCGGCTAGAGTCGGCTGAAGGAAAATCGAGCGAGCGAAGATTTAAGGTACATTTTGTGTGTTTTTTATAGAAGAAACAGTCTGTTTGAAATGTAAAATTATCAATTAGCATTGTGTTATTGACTTTTTGGTCAAGCTGATGCTAAATTCAAGCAAATATTTTAGGAAACACGCTAAAATTCGAGACAGCTTTGTTGTGAAGTTTTCATAGCATCGATTAAAAATTTTGGTTTAGTTTAAACATTACGCTGGAATAGGCGAATTTCATTTGAGTACAGAAACATTTGGGTTTTCAAATAAATTTTTCAAAAAACAACTTCTCTGTGTATTATTTTGTTCCTCAGTGTTCATTCATAACAGTCGTTCAGAGAACGGTCGAAAAACAACAGCTTCAGCGCCGGCTGGGTGTCGGCGAATTTCAGTTGCAACTTTGACTTTCATAGCTGGATTTCCCCAGACAGATTTCGATACAAAGGTAGTTAATTTCTTTTTAAAATTAGTGTTACCTGTTATTCTAAAGGTTACAGTCAAATTTTCTCATTTCTACTTTACGTTTTTTCAAAAATTGCCACATAAATAAGCTTGATAATTATTTCATGTACTTAATTTTAGCTTATTTTTTAGAGTCTTTTTAGTTGGTGTTTATAGTTGCAGCTATAGTTTTCCCTCTAAGTTTTTACCCCAATATTAAGAGCAAGTAGACAGATGCCATTCAGAATAACAACGAAAAACGTTTTGCAATTTACCTGAAGACGGAGAACGGTTGATTCAACGAAAGAAAAACTCAAAGGCAAGTTTTTGAAAAACATAGAACATGATTTGTTTACGCGCGGGCAGATGGCAGCATACATGAACTCCTACCGATGACTCTACCGAAGGCAAATGGAAAGTAACGTTTTTCTCTTTTGATTATGTTATAAAAGAAATGGTAAACGTTGCAGCTGTGCAACTATGGAGTTATGGATGCACTTGGGAGGTTTGCTAAGCACTCAAGACTCTTACGCTTCTTTCGTTCTTAGCAACCTCCCGCGTGCATCCATAACTCCATGGTTGCACGCTGCACGTTTACCATTTCTTAATTGTGATGGCGAAATACAATACCTTTGAGCACGCCCTGTAGCATACACTGCATGTAATGATCACTGAAGAGCAAATGTCGTCATTTGTGGGCAATGAGTTTGATATGCAGTTGCTTTTATTCTGAACTATTAATAAAATGGAATGTTCTAGTTCTTTTCTTTCCATTTTATTCACCAGATATTGTCGATATTGTTACTTAACCATCGGACGTACAGGAGGGGTGGGGAGTGGATGCCACCCCCATAAGGTTTTCTGAGTTTTTTTTTTCCTAGAGGATAACACATTGGCACCCGACCAGTTTTCAGTAGCTGTTCCTCCATTCCTCCCGTACATTTTGAGACAAGTTCAGTGATGAGCAGTTGCTATGGTTACGAGATATGTCATAAGTAGCAGGTGGTCAAGCCATTTTTTAGTGAAAGTACATGTTTTGTCAACTTTTGCAACAATAAAAGTAACTGTTGTGGCTAAGATCATGCAAAGTGCTTATTTATTTGTTATTTTTCATGGAAAGCGCAAAAATTTACCATTTCTCGCGGTTTTAACCTGCTTTCTAATTCTTGGCCAAAAAATCCAAGACGGCGACAATTGTTGGTGACGTCATAGACCTCCAGCAGCGCCACCACACATAAAATATACCATCACATCTAGTTAAGAAGATCAAAGGCTTTCCTTCAAAGGTAAAATCGTTTCGAAATACTGCAACATATCAAAAACGCCGGAGTTTCCCCCCCCTTGTACCATGGTGGGGGTATGACTTGGCGTGTACGTCCGAGGGTTAATTTGAAAATATCACGTTTGGTCAGTAGGATTATTTGTCAAAAGGTAGGTTTATGTTTTTGTGAGAGCTTTCCCTTGTAGTTATTTGGGGATCAGTTACAAAAATGTCTTAATTTTACTTGATCTGATTATGAATGGACGAGGATATTGTCCGCCATTTTTTATACACCCTTAAAACGATGAGCTGAATGATTCTTTTTAAGGCTGTCTCAAATTAGGGGACCCAACGACATTTTTCTCTTTAATATCTGTTCGGAGAAGCAAATATTCCCTAGAATTTTCTAGTACTTAAGGGCGGCTAAAAGTTTTTAAATGATCGTTCCGCATTTATGTACAACTTTCAACGCTTATTCAATAAATTCCCTACCATTTTCTGAAGTTTAATTTTTCACATTTCACGGACCAGGTAATTAAAAGCAATGTTTCTTACAAAAAGGAAACCTAAAATTTTTGGATTCAAAAATTAAATGTGATAGAGCCAGACAGGAATCAGCAGAAAAATCCTCACTTAATAAAAGGAATACGTTGAATTGCATCTAAATTTTTTTGGGAAAGTGGTATAATTGAAGCCCTAGTAATTTCGAAAAGACTCAAGTTCTCCTCGAATGACCGAACAAGTACAAATTCATTTATAGCTTCGCTTAAAGTACATTTTTGTAGAGATCAAAAAGCCTAAAAAGTGTTTTCAATGTCTTTAGAAGGATGCCATCGTTGGGTGCCCCTAGCGCCTGTCAAATTAACTTCTTGTTCATACACAGTAATGATTAACGCCAACAGCATACCTGCGTCCTTTTGGAACTTTGGTTTGGGGCAGGGTAATCATATGGAAAATGGTGCTTACCTCCGGCAACCTCAAGTCTACCATCCTAGACATATCTTACAGCAACTCGGAGGAGAAACGTTTCGCTTTGTCGACCGCGAGCACAACTGCCTTAAACTGCTGTGAATCAATCTGTTTATAGATTTGTTTTGAACCTGATTTAACACAACATACCTTAGTTCATGAGATAACAGGCAAAAGGTCACCATTTTTTCATCACCTGTTCCCAAAGAGAGACTCTCTACTTAAGCCCAGTAGCTATTTTACCCACTGTGTCACAATTACTGCGTGGGCATCAGTGTAGGATCCTATTAACTTGGCCATTGTCAACCAAATAGTTTAATGCCTGTAGTGCAAGAACGGACAGGGTATTACACGCATTATCTCCGAAAGTAAATGCTTAATTTAGGCTTTATTAGTGGTTTTTAAATAGCAGTTTTAGACTTAGACAGTTGGCCATGTAATATCACATTTTAATACAATTAGCATGCACCAAGAATAACGGCCCGTAGATTTAGTTTCTTTTCCAGTTTTCGAAATACTCCGCTAAAGCCCAGTAAGCTCAGTCAGTCTTTAAAGGACGGATCATTCATCATATATTGTCAACAATAGGAATTGGCCCTTGCAACTTTCCTAGATCACATAATAGGATATTTCAAATAAGGCTATTATATTTGGAGAGTTTCTTAACGTCACACCGGCTACCGCTGCCAGCTGATATTACAATTAAATCCAAACAGGCCAAAGATACAGAAAACTTAAACGTGTCACGACAATTTGGATCATGACACTAGGCATCCAACCCTCATGGGCAACGCTACTGTCACTATCATTTTTACATATTTTATACAGCATCAGGGCATTCTTTGTTTTAGTCGATATAAAACCGTATCGGGACTGCTCAAACAGAACATTTTTTCCGTGCACGTACCTTACAATCGGATGACCTCACAGCTTGGCAAACTGTCGCCTTGGTAGGCCTCCAACATTCATGTTTCTCTTTGCTAACCCACTTCAGATGACTTGAGAAAGCATGTTATCTCATCAATCTTCCGCCTTGTTCTGTTATCAACATATCACGTTTGCAGATCGAGCTGTATAACGCGGTATATCGATCTGCAGTAATGAGAATCATTTTATGACCACTTTTATAGGACACTATACAGCGATGTAAAATAAAAATCTGGGCATTGATCTACTGACGAGGTACTCTACCCCAATTATGAATATTGCCCATAGCCATAATACACTTTGTTTTCCCCAAAAAGGTTGCTTATATAACCTCAAGTGCCGTAATGGGATAATGGTCATACTATGGCTCTTGATAACCTGTCTTGATTCCATACATTTCCCATAGGCGGTATTACAGACTTACCTAGGGAAACCGAAAACAATGTTCAAAAATCTTGCATTAAAATGCAAGTTTTTAGGGGAACAGATAGGGTGCATATACTGAATTGCTATGAGCAAATTGAAAGAGTGCCGAACGTGATATGTTAAAAGCACGTATACTGCGTCCCAGGATATGTCTTCAAATTAGAGGTTTCTTGAGGTTGTAGATTGATACAACAAAAGCTAAGGTGTTGCTTTTGATGAAATGAGGGATCGAGTGATTTTTCCTACTTGGTAGAAAAATGCATTAACCGATGGGTCCTCTTTTAAAGAATAGGAAGTTTATCTATTTTAAAGTTCTTAGTTTTGTGGCGTGCCCCCAAAATTAGAGAGCTCAGACCACGGGATGGATCAGAGATTGATAAACCAGCAATATAGTTCGAAAGGAAAAATATTACAACCAAGCGTTAATCCCTATATAGTTTTACTAATTTTTAATGCTAAAATATCTGTGCGTTTATGTTTCCACTTAAGGTTTTAGGGGAAAATTTCCATAATTCTAATCTGTCCAATGGAGCCTGAACTTTTTTTTTGCCATTGTCAAATTCCCAAATTTCAAGTTGATAGATTAATATAGATATCTATAATAATAGATAATTAGATACTTAGATATCTTCAGTTGATATTTTACAGTTTAGCTTTTTTGCAGTACGCTTAATTTTCCATTCCATTTTCATCTTATAGCCATGGCTGACCGCCTAATCCACTGGAAAACTTGAACCATTTATAGGCTTAACTGCGGAAAAGTCAGTAAAATCCTATATCTTCCTTATAAATTACAATATCTATAAACGTGCACACTTACACTATACAGCCTATTAAGCCTATAAAGCCTATACAATATCTGTAGATTAGATATGTTACCCGACCAGATCGCATATAACGTCTGTGAGATCTCAATGTTTTCCTTGTAAAATTCAGTCAAAGTTTACAGTGATTTTATAACGTATCTAAAATAACCTTTTAAAATGTGAATATAATCTTTGTAAAATACTCAAGGAACAAAAAACTCAGTAAATAGGTGGTATAAAATGTCAATAAAATCTTCGTAAAAATTGAACCAGAATAACTGCAGAAAATGTCACTGAAATGTGCCAAATAAAATACTTATGATATCTATAAAAAGTGAAAAGAATGTTTGTCAAATATACTAGGAGAACTACATGGAATGTGCTGAATGTGGGCAAAATGTTAATATTCTCTCTGTATTAAGAGAGCTAGAAAAGGAAAACAAGAAGGACACAAATTCCCAACAGAATGTATAAGCAAACTAAACAAAATGTTTGTAAATGTCCATAAACAAAGTACACATTCACGGTTTTTTTTAGTTGTCTGTCTACAGTAGAATATAAAATAATTGTTGTTCTTTGTACTTAATTCAATGTATAAGGTTCGGCTTATGAAAAGTTCTGAACTGGCCCTTACACAACGGATTTTCAGCGCTACAAGGCGTTCCAACATTTTTGCGGGTTTTTTTGAAGTAATGCAGTTTAAATCAAATATGCTGCAATATGGTTTTCATCTAAAGCCTGAAACCGTCGTCGCTGCGAATGACGTCTCTTGTAACTGATCACCTTTGAAACAGGGACATTCAACGACCGAATGTTTCCAAATACGCCAAAAGTGTCTCAAATGGTTTTCTTAGTGCTTCAGAAGCCTGTTTGCTTAATTTGGAGTTTCCCTTAAAAACTATTTATCTGTTCGGATGTCTTAGGGGAACTTAAGTTGTCACGAAAGTCTTAGTTGGCTTTTTCGGAAAGGAGGACGAAAGCGAGATCAAGAGACTGTTTTTATCGTCGACACCTGGGCGACGAAGTTTCTCGCTTGAAGTTACCGAGGGTCCTAAAAGGACTGGAATATCATGCCACTTATAGGCGGTGTATAGACGGAAGTAGGAACAACTGCAATGGCAAACCCATCAACATCCACGCAGTAAACTGAGCCCTATACCCACACAAGGGAGTACAGCTGTGCATCCAGCCATACTCTGTTAGTGTTTTTTCAATAGGAAAAAACACTAACAAAAAACGCTTGAGAGAACTGGCATCTCTCCAAAGTCCAAACAAAGTTTATTGTTTTTGATATATTTAGATATATTTGCTAATGGATTTAGCAAAAAAAGGGTTACAAGGCCTAATTGGAGGAAATTGTGGCATATTGCCTCTATTCAAAGCCCCAGTTGGCCACCAGGAGGTTTAATCGTTTTTATCAGAAGAGGGATGGGATCGCAGTGCAATAAAGAAAACTTGTTCGATTCAGTGAAAAGCCAAATAACTACCTACTGGCTAAATTTTGCAATGGTCAAACTATTTATACGTTCTACAAGCTTGACGGGCGCTGAGGGTGTTGCTAGCGAAATGTGACGTGCCCATGGGGTTAATAATGATATTTAGCACCGTGACGTTTAAGGCCCATGTTCACTCAAGCGGCTTTGCGCGCGTCTGTTTTTATTTTTGAAACGCTTTTTTTGTCAAATTCAGTATTTTGATTAGGCAGAGTGTTCGCTTTTTTTTTCACTGACGCTTGGCCGAAGCGTGACTCTACACACACTGTAGACGGCAATTTTCAACTACGCGAAATCATTTTTCTGGAGTACAGGGCGCGCAAAGCCGCTAGGGTGAACATGGGCTTTTAAATAGTTCGAAACTGAGATACCAGCTGGGACATTTTTATTCTAATGAAAATTAGCTGACTGTCTTCAAAGATGTTTTCGAAAGGGCTTGAAAAATCATAGTACTTTCACATTTTAAAAAATTAAAACATTGGTTGTGAAGAAGAATGATTGCTTTGAAACATTGTTTATTTTTTGGGGTCAAGTAATTCAACTTCGAGACTTCGGAGGAGCTTTGCCCAATAGATATTTGATCAAGCGTAAAACCGCACTTTGGAAGCAGTTTGACCGCATTTTTAGTTTTTCGCCTATTTCAGAAATAAAAAATGTCGCTGAAATGTTCGAATATGATTTTTGAAAAAAGTTTACCCGAGGGTATCTTGGGAAAAAATATCAGGGTTTCGCCAAATGGGTCGCTGATTGCCGATTCTCGATCCTTGCAGGCAGCCACTCTTAATTATTTAAAGTAAAATTACTTGACTTCGTTAATCTAATATATAGATTTAGCCAGGGCTAAAAGCAAAGCTCCTAATAATAAATT
>CALNXK010000203.1:715000-722500 GCA_942486035.1 Porites lobata | reverse complement strand
GGGATTGGATTTCAATTCAAGAGCCTGTGACTCGTCCAGGTGTTAAACCTGACGAGAGGATGAGCATTTGCTCTTCGACTCCCCAACACGGGGGATATACAAATTCCAGCTTGCTAGAAGGTGATGGGAAAGGGGGAAATGTCATGCAATGCTATTCTTAAGAAACTGTATGAGCCGAAAATGGATGTGATTTTGACCATTCGCTTCAAAATAACAGCGGAAATCGAGATAACAAAACATATGTTTGTGTGTCTTACTTTGCAGACGAGGACGTGTATCGGCGTTCTGAAAAGCATAATTATGTTCTTTCATTCATTCATTGCCATGGAAGATGCGTTTACGTTGTTTTTTCACTGTTAATAGCTCGGTTAATGCGGCCGGCGATCATCTTGCCGGCGGAAGTTTCATGGAAAAGGAAAAAAATGAAAGACTTTTTCCTATAGATTACGTAATCGGCCTCTGAGGTGTAGTGGTTAGTTGTTGTCGGGTCGAGCCGAAGGTGCAGGGTTCGAGTCCTACCGAATTTTTTATTACTTCTTTCTTTTTTTTCCCGTTTTTTGTGTTGTTGTTTTCTATAAATATATAGCTAAATAACTGTTACTTAATAAAGTGCAACAAACAGCAAGAAAAGTATTGTGTTTCCAGAGAAAATATCGTGCACCGTATATTAAATATATGGATAAACAATCTGAATTTCTATTATTTCCTACAATTTACTGTGGGAAAACCAGAGTTATAACCACTTGATCGTTTTCTAAACAATGTTTCCACGAGTTCTTTCTATAGACTGATAGTAAATATTCTTGTACTTTCCAACATGTAAATAGGACATTCAATGCCAGTATCAACAGAATGTACCGCAGCATTACTATCTTTTAGATACCCTAGTTAAACAATTATTCCCCTGTAAAAACCGGTATGCGCAAAAGTTTGATCTTTACAGAATTTTCAAACATTGCAAATCAAATCGCAGTTAAAAAATCCTTTCGCAAACGACAGTTGAATGGGTTACATGGAATCGCCAGAACTTTAAATTGTGCTTCCCTGCAGCCTGTGAAGAAAAGAAGAGCTTTGTTTTCATCTGCACAAAACCTTTCATCCGCTTGTTCACACTAGTTCAACCTTCGTAGTCTTCATCGTTCTCGTTCCCAAGTCGTCCAGAGTGACCCAGGAATAATGTTTAGAGACTGAACCGTTCTATTATAGTTTGAGTCGGTAAACAGGAACCCTGGTTCGTTTTTAATCTCTTAGACTCAATCTCTCGTTGTCCAAGCTTCGCAAAGAATAATTTTCCCTCCTCCTTGACAGTTACCTGTTGTCGTGCTTTTACTTGCTTGATACATGCTTTCCACGCAAATTCATTGATTTACATGTAAATTATCTTGCATGCGGAAGGTTTAACACAGTAGCAGAGAACTTGCCAAACTACCATAAAAAAAGCCGAGGGCCTCGTGATTTCGTCTTGTTTGTGTCTAATGCAAATTAAAGCACCACGCAAACGTTGCAATTTATGAACGACTCGTAATGCCGTGATTTATAGTATTAAACCAAGTATAACCTAGGCTGCCTTTACGTAAGGTTTTTGTAAAACAGCAATATTTCTTTAGTCGGTATCAGGAAACTCATCATTGTTTTCCGGCCGTTGTCGTTGCTGTTGTTGTTCCTCTTTTTGTTCATGTTTGTGTTGCAAGAAGAGTACTCCATCTCAGAAAACGGTCGTAAGTTTTTAGGGGCTGTCCAAACGTATCTAGTTTAGTTTGAAAACCGGAACTTTTTTTCTTCGTTTTCAAAGTGAAGAAAAAAAAGCAATCGTATCCACTCATTTTAGTAACTTTTGCATTTCCACTAGGAAGAAAACGCAAAAATGCCAGGAAATGTTACGACCTTTGATCAGTTGATGGAAGCATGCGCGTTTATAGTGGAATCCGAATTCGCGAGATGTTCGCACGTGATATAGATTGGATCCGGCACTGGAGAGTAATCGTTTTCAAATTGCCTCTTTTCACATCCATCTACGCGATGAGCAGAACAAAACCGGCCGCGTTTTCAAAAGTATCCACTCTAGAAGTAAAAAGATCAGTGGTGGGGGGATACTCAACAAATTTGTATACGAGAAGGCTCCGCCCCGAGGTCCAACCCCTTACCCTTTTATGTACCATTTTTCACGAAAAAGGTACCCCTTTCATATACCTCGTTTAGAACTTTGGGTCCCTTTTAACTGCTGTAAATGCAATGTCATTTAAATAGGAATCAATCACAAATTAAAATAGAACGTTTTCTCGACTGTGTAAAGCCATAAAATTCATCTGTTAGCCCTTTAGGCCCATTCAAAGACCCAAATGACAGATTTCCTTACCCTTTCACATACCCGAAGCCTGAAAGAGATACCTCTTTCGTACGGAGCCTCCCCGTATAGGCCATTTTAGGGAGTAAGCAGTAAAAAAGAAAATCTCCGTCTTCCAAAAAAATTCAACGATATGTCACGGAGTTGTCGAATAAGTTTACTTTTAATTTTGTGTAATTTTATGTATGTTGTACTTTTTTTCTTATCTCAGTCAATTTTTATTTTTGCCATTGTTTTGGGGTATGGTAACATATGCTAATAAATTTGAAACAAAGCAAAAACAACAATTAACTGACAGAGATAAAAAAAAAAATTAACTGCAACATGTACACAATTAGTATAGGTAGTAGCACGATTTGAAGTGATATTTGGCATAAATCATGATCAGGGGCACCCAACGAGAATATAGTTCAAAACCACTTAAACATAGCATTGCTGAACGTATTTTGTATTTAAACGGTAGATATAGGCATATTTTCATCCCCTAAAACTTTTTATCTCTTCGGATTTCCTAGTCTAGTGATCCGAAAATTATAGCTATCAAAATCACCTTTTCGAAAATGTGACCTTTTTAGGATAAAAATCCGTTAAAATGGGCAATTATAATCTTTAGATGTTCGAAAATCCTAAGAGAGGCAGGCAAGCAAGAAATTTTTCAACAAATGTTCCGAAAATTCTAGATCCCAAATCGTCTTCCGAAAAGATGTTTTCCGAAAATTGACGTTGGGTGCCCCTGATAAATACCACGAGTGATATTAAATTTTAAAAATTGTTATAGTAATTTCACGAACCGTTAAGCGAGTGAAATTTGAGACAATTTTGAATATCACGAGTGGTATTTATGCCAAATATCACTTACAAATCCTGCTCTTATTTGTTTATACTACTACCACAAAAGGTTTGTAATTTTCACACGTCGGTATTTATTTAATTAAGCTGAAATACCACTGCTCCAAGCCAATCAAATTGCAGAAATTTCTCATGTAGTATGTTTTTACAAATTTTTCTTTGCACTTTTAGCATTCGTCTGAACAGAGGTGAAATACAAATTAATGGGCGATGTTTGTAATCTCGGGAATCAACAGTTTATTTTATTGGGAATACATCCGGAACCACACCTTTATATAAAATAACTTGGCTATGATGTCCAATGTGTTAAAAGGTTTAAATTTCATTTATTTGTTTACTGACGTCACTTCCAAAATCACTGACAAAAGAGTTCTGGTCATCGTAATCATTCGACAAGCTTTTCATGTAAATGTTCTTGATCAGTTACAATCTGGAAGCAAGACTACATTAAATTCATTTACAATGAACATAGCCTGTGGATTTGGATAATCCGTTATTTTCATGTGTACAAGTGTTGCCATTTTGTTCTCGTCACATCCAAGGTACAACCTGTTGTAATGACTGCTCTTGAACACTGTATGACCCCAGTAATAGTCGGGCTCAAATTTTGCCTCGTCAGATGGACTTGGCTGCAGGAACAATGAAAAAATAGATTACAAATAGGAAGGGGCTTTTAACCCTCGGACGTACAAAGTGGGAAGGGGGTGGTGCCTACCCATAAAGGCTTTTCTGACCCCCGGGTTCATTCATCCCTCGCATACATTTTGATTCAAGTTCGGTGATGATCCGTTTTTATGGTTACGAGTTATGATAAGTAGGAGGTAGTCAAGCCATTTTTGACTGAAAGTATATGGTTTTCCAACTTTTTTCAACAATAAAAGTAAATCATGCAAAGTGCTTATTTATGTGTTATTTTTCATCCCAAGCACAAAAAATACCCATTTCTTGCGGTTCTAACCTGATTTCTAATTCTTGGTAAAATCCAAGATGGCGGCCAAGATGGCGACCATTGTTGGTGACGTCACAGGCCCCCAGCAGCGCCACTACCCATAAAATATACCTCATCTTGTAGAGAAGACCAAGGGCTTTCCAATAAAGGTAAAATCGTTAAAAAAATACTGCAACATATCAAAAACTCCTGGGAGGGGGTTCCATCCACCCTCCCCCCCCCCTGTAACCACCGTGGGGGTATGAATTTGCTTGTACGTCCGAGGGTTAAAAAGGTACGTAGTTAAATGAACGGAGTTTCCCTTGAGTGGGACATTGGGGATATCCAATACCGTAATACAGTAAGAAAAATTGGTAATGACAGAAATAACAAGTCGAAATCGACGAAGAAATCGATATCGCAATTGTGATCGGTCAGGCTCACTTAAATTGTATCCATCAGGCGTGTTTGTTTATCTCAAGCATGTTTGTTCCAGAAAACAACCTCATCCATTACAAAAAACGTGAGAAGACAAGCTATTGCTTACTTTATTTTGTGGTGCATATTGTATTCAGTATGGATTGACCTGTATTAGACGCAATACCGTGTAGGATCTTACCGAATACACCGAATATACATAATACTGTCAGCCAAAGGGATGAAAAACTGTCTAGTTGATACCAAAATACAAGACATTACCGCTTGAAAAAAAATCGCTCGACACCTTAAACCCCAATGTCCCCCTCTAACTTCAATGTTCAACGGGGCCAGGGCCATTGAGGCCGTTGCACTGGCTGTACACCCATATCCAATCTTCCTCGAGGACCAGTGGTCAGCTTAAGGCCGGAAGCTTAAGCAACGACGACGGCGACGTCAACGTGAACGGTTAAATAGAAATAGATCGAATAGGCAAAACAACAACTCTGCACGTGCACAAGAGAGAATTTTTGTACATATTTTTGCTGTCACTGCACGACTACGACGTGAAAATGCCTTCATTCACGTACTGTAGAGGACGGGAACCCAACACAACGACTCTCTTTAGTCTTTTAGAAATCAGCTGCACAAAAAATTGCCAACATTGACGAATTGAACAAGATGATAAAGGTACGTCATAGCTTTGAAGCAGCACGACTTCACTTTTTTAAGTGACGTTTTCGCAGCTGTCGCCGTCGTTGTTGCCATAGTACTTAGGGACCTTACGAGATTGCGACGGTGACGGCAACGAGAACGTCAAAAACACAATAGGTAAATCAACAACTCTGCATGGGCATCACGCTTTTTTTTTCTTCTTTTTTTACATTTCTTTGCTGCCCCTGCACAACTACGGCGTCAAATGACTACCTTATTATAGGAAATTAACGCTCCATGAAATTAAGGTATTGGAAATTAACGCGACTTAAATTAACGCGAATTTAGTGGGAAACGACTTTCGAATAAAGAAAATTAACGCGAGGGAGGAGGTAAAATTTCATAATAAAAGAAATTAACGCGATTAATTACGCGAAATCGAAGGAGAAGATACTGACATCACTTCTGACAGCGACAACGATGAAGATGAACTCGAATATTGTAAACTTTCGCCTTAGCTTTTGTGAAAGATGAAAAAATAAATAGTAAATGGAAAGAAAGCTTGTAGTTAATGTTTTTTAGGTGTCAAGAATGTCTGGACAGGTTCCAAAATGGGGTTAAAATACTGGAAATTAAGAACGCGGAAATTAACGCTGCACTTAATTAACGTCGCGGAAATTAACGCTCAACAAAATTAACGCGACTTAAATTAACGCGAATTTTAACGATTCGCGTTAATTTCATGGAGCGTTAATTTCCTACAATAAGGTAAAATTTTGAGTTGACTTGAGAACGGGAACGGCAGGGCGATAAATCTTACTGTTTCTCTCTGAACTCGCTCGGACGCGGTCCATTCTCTTCAGTTCCAAACTAACTTCCCTAGTTTCAAGTAAGTGGGTGACTTGGTATAGGGCAATCAAATTTGAAAGGACGCGAAGTCTGTTTTTCAGCGACGTTCATTGGCGTCGCCGTTGTCGGATCGAAGGTCTCTCTTAACCCTATAGGACGAAGTCGGCGAAAAAAGTCGCTTCATATCTGACTTCGTCCCCCTATTTTCCAATCTTCATTGCGATTATTCCAAAGAACCATACATCTAGGTTCAGAAGAAGACAAAAAATTTTTTTGTCCTCCAAAAAAGGAAAATTAGACATTTTCACATCTTTACCGTGCATTGACAGAAGGAACAAAGACCCCTCGGCACTCGTTATGATGTTCATTTCAAATCCAACCGGCCACAATTTTGAATTTGGAACTTTGGGATAGACTAGTCACTTTAGCGTCTTCAATAGATATTAGGGAGCTTTAGCAACGACGACGGCGACGGCAAAGAGGACGTCAAAAAAGCAATAGGTTTATTACGCAAAACAACAACTTTGCACGTCCATCACGCTTTTCTGTACATTTTTTTACCGTCCTTGCACGACTACGACGAAAAAATGCCTAATTGCAAGTTTTGTGGAGGACGTAAACAAGCGAGGACGAATCTCTTTTTCTCTCTCTACACTTGAGTGCGGTCCTTAAGAAATCAGCTCCAGGGAAATTCTCCCACACTTGCCATTTTCATCAAATTGCAATAAACGCGACAAAGATCGAAAAAACGGGAATTCATTTTAAAACTGACGTTTTCGCTGCAGTTGCCGTAGTCGATGCTAAAGCTCCCTGTTAACTCCAGGAAGTGAAGCTTTAGCTTAACTTTTATCACATCAGTTGCAGTCTTGCTACCCGTTTGGGGCGGGATGGGCAGAAGAGACTGATGACATTTCAGTAAGAAAGTTAAAAATGGTTTCGGACTCCCATTTTAAGCTAAAAAGTTTACAATATCACTGTAATGGTTCCTTTTGAGAGAAGTATGTTGCTTAGCATAAGAAAAATTTCATGTTTCTTTAAAAACGATTAAGACCTGAAACCTTCGGTTTCGGTGCACCAAGAGGAGTCGACTACCAGACACGAGTTAATTGTCTTTACGTCACTGCCATGAAACTATTCTGAAAAAGACGCTCCAGAAAGCTTCATATTCTTCTTTTTTTTGGTTATATATTTTTTTTCTCCGAAAAGCTATCGCAGTAACCGTTATTTCTATTAACTGAGGAACATCCTCGCAACTAAGCCGTTCGGGAAGTACACGTAGACTGCAGTGGCCTCTATTTGACGCCTTTCCCCCCAAAACTACCGCTGGTTCACCTGCACACCACCATGTACTATTAAGGAAATGTCACCCTCATAGTGTTTCTAATAATAGGGCACTCCTCTAACAGTACGAAGGAAAAACTTTCATTCAAGAATGACTCACTTGGACAGTGACTTGCTG
>CALNXK010000203.1:675000-710000 GCA_942486035.1 Porites lobata | reverse complement strand
GTGGTGGCTTTTACGGTTATCGGCTAAAATTTTGGCTCTTTTACGGCTATCGGTTAATTTTTTTCAGTTACGGTTAACAAAAAAGTTAAAAATTAACTTCTTTTGTTTCGAAAAGTTAAATATTAATTAAATATTAAATTATTAATTAACCTGTGTCTGTGGGGAGGGCGCGACTGTACACAAGCTAGTCTCAGACGGATAATCCATTTCTAACTCTAGCGTGAAACCGGTTAATAACAAAATTGCCGTGTCCAGTGTTTTTAATGATAGCTAAGGACTGTACGGAACGACTGTCTGCCGTTGCCTTGTCCGTAGGCCACATTATTCCGCGCGGCTAATGCGTCTCGGGTCACGTGGTCCTAGCGAGTTCGCCACCGAAATGCCTTGACCGAGATTGCGTGGGAAGACGCCGCACAGGGACTAGGCATGGCAATGTCTACCGTAACGTCAGAGAAAAACAGGGATACGTTGTTTATCGGCAACGTGTTTTACAAACAGTGACATCTCTGCGTGTTGTTTCACTAGTGTTTCGAAGGCACGACCTCCTGAAAATCGCAAATATTAATCCCCAGCAAGAGTCCCATTATGGCTCTTGTTCCCAGCAGGAAGCCACACTTTCCCTATGGAAAAAATTAGTTCCTCGAGAGAGTGGCGGAAATGGAGCCTAGGTCTTGGTCAACACCTAAAACGCGCTTCGCCTAACGTGCGTACGGAATCACACTAGCCGGGAAATAAAAAACGCAACCATAAGTGAGTTAAGTACCGGCTTAAAAGTAGCAACTCTAGGGAACAGTTTATTTTACGGTTAACTCTTTTTTACCCTGTTTACGGCTAACGGTTAAAATTTCTCAATTTTTACGGCTATCGACTAAATTTTTGGCCGTTTTACGCCTATCGGTTAACCCCATTGAGACCCTCGTTTAGCTGGATAGCCCAGGGACTGCCCTAACAGTGGGTAGGTGGATCAGGGCTGGGGGGCAAAATTAGTGGGGTAGGGAGGGGGCTATTTTAACACAACCCCTTCAGTAAGCAGCAGTGTTCACTAGAGGCTTTGACTGGCAAGTTCCTTGTTCTTAATTTGCCCTAGCCTCTGAGCTGAATCAGGCCTCTGCTGAGATTGATAATGTTAATAGCCTTAGTCTCTATTTTGATATTTTTCACGCATTGCCCCGCCTCGAATATCCTTGCTTGTCAAGGCGGACACCAACTTGATATAGTGGGACGGATATGTGCAGATTTGGGGCCGGAATGTTCACTTTTTGTTAAAAGCACCAAATTTTCAGGAATGACAGAACTAATTATGACTATTAATATGTGATATGGTGCCATCGCATATTTTTCCTGTTAAACTGGTTTTTGGAGTTAAAATTAAACTGGCCGCCATTTTGACCGGAAGTAAATATTATCTAACCGAAAGTACACAAAATTAAGCATTTTTTAAGCCAAAATAACGATGAAATTGTTTATTATATAAGCTAATAGTGGTTATTAATATGTGATGTGGTGCCATTTTTTTGCAGACCAGGCCCACCCCTTATCTCAGGGTCTGATGACCGCCCCCCCTCCCTTATCTGAAGGTCTGGGTCCGCCATTGTATCATAATATAGCTACTACTCCCCTGTGCCTCCAAAGCCTTTGCTTGCCTTGTAGTCCTTGTAGCAGGAAAATTTAACGGTATTTTGAGTCTCAAAATCTTCGATTAGCTTGTAGGCTAATTCCGCTTCTTCAGCCGATGAAACAGAATATAAATGTTCAGACAACTTAGCGCGAGCTTTGGCTTTCCGTTGTTTAATACTGGTACACTAAGCTTTCTTTTTCTACTTTTTTGTGGATGTTTTGTGTAGGTGTGTGTGGTGTGCGGTACCTTAACTTTTAATATGATCATTTATTAATAACCTAAGTAAGGCTGCCCTAGCCTGTACTCTATGTAAATCAAGGTAGAGTACAAATAAAGTTGTTGTTGTTGTTGTTGTTGTTGTTGTTGCAAGCATTCATTTTAATATTCGGCAGAGACAGACATTACAAACATGGATAATTCTCTATTTTTTATTTTCCTGCCAATATTTGAAAAAAATGTTAAATGAGGCAGCGGTTCATTTCAGTTTTATTTGCTATTCTTCATGAATGCCATTTGATCCGGGGCCATTCAAGGGATGTTACTCAGTAACATCCGCTGAAAGGACCTTCTCGATGCGCTAAGAGGCTTGATCGAGGCGAAACATTTTTAAAAAACATCCTTTTCAAACAGATGCTGTGGCATCTTCTTGGTTGAATCAATCGAGGGATGATCGAAAAAGCAAGAAAAGACCTCGAAACAAACATCAGATCATCAGACAAAAATTAATCAGAGTCGAATGACCTCGATCTTGGCACCGGACAAGGACAAGGCGTCTAATTTTCAACTTATAATAATAATAATAATAATAATAATAATAATAATAATAATAATAATAATAATAATAGTCTTTATTGCCAAAAGATAAAAGTAGATATCTTTTATTACATTCTAGTTGCCTATACACTCAATAAAAATTAAACTAGTTAAACTACAAATGGATGATAAAATGCTACGTAGAAACTACCTTATCTTGTGTTTAATAATCAATCTATTTACATAAGATGTCATAAATCGTTCGGCATTAACCTTGGGGAGGGCACACTGTTTTTTACGCAGATCATATTTATTCTCCTTTGTTGGTGGTAAATACGAGCCTAGTGGATGGCTATCTACAGAGCTAATAGCCTTTAAAATCTTGCAGTCATAAAAAAGATCATTAATAGGAACGGGAGAAGAGACAAAGCGGTGCTTGTGGCAGCGATCCAAAAAACGTTGTATAATATTCAAATCTGATTCAGACGCTCCATACACATAATGCGTGTTATTCTTCTTCTTCCTAACAACGAGCTCCTTGCATTTGCTAGCTCACTGCACGAAAAATTGGATTTACTCACATTTACTCATGAGAAAATATGATGCAAACGCGGTGCAAATTTGTGGCAAACATGGTAAATGCCGTATTTACTCACACATTTACAAGCCCTATGTAAAAGTGAAGTAAATACGGCATTTACCATGTTTGCCACACATTTGCACCGCGTTTGCATCATATTTGCTCATTAGTAAATGTGAGTAAATCCAATTTTTCGTGCAGTGTAGGGTTACAACTCATATTATTCTCTCTAGACCAATTTAAAAATAGTTCTTCTAAATGGTCAGACGGATCAGAATTACTGCTTACAGGGGCTGTACTAGTGGAGTCGTCTGCATATTTAAAAAGGCAGGAACGACATTATGAAAAATATTTAAATCATCAAGAAAAACATTAAGGAGGTAAAGGCCGCTAACACCTCCCTAAGTCGTTTCTTTTGTTGACTGCCTGCCAAGTACAAACATGGTTACCAAATAAAACACGCTGTTGTCGTTCATGCAAAAAACTGTGGTACCAGTTAACTATGTAGGGGTTTAGCGGTAGCTGCTTATTAATTAGTTTTGCAGAGAGTAAACTGTAGTTAACTGAATCGAATGCAGTTGCTAAAATCAATCGTAAAGATACGAACTGCCTTACAGTCTTGATTGTCCAAATATTTATAAACATGATGTTGAACAGATATTAATGCGTTCGTAGAGTTACCCCCTTGCCTGTAAGCAAACTGGGTGGGGTTCAGACATTCCTCAACAGCTTTCCTCGCACACGTGTGATATACAATATACAACTTTCTTGTCGTGTGTACGCCTGGTGCCTGACTCGTCCCCAGTCGTCTTCAAGTAACGCGCGCGGCGGGAGCAGGGCGTCATGGGAGGGAAAAGGGAAAGAAATTCTGTCTACAGCCACTTCTACACAAAACAATTACAAAGAATGCCAAAGCAAACAACTGAGTTAATAAGCTAAGACAGGGGAAGTTGAGAGAAATTCTAATTTTTTTTCCTAACCCGGTTTTCATAAATCCAGGTAGATATATCTATCTCTGAAAGATGTATTTTCATATTCCCTCTCGTAGTTAACTCCGTGCTAATGTGCATAGATGTCTCTTATTGTGCAGTTCCAAAAATATCCATACCCCCCCCACTGAGGGTACTTTTGTTTTAGACTCCCATCCCCCTGGGGTTTCCACGCCAGGGGGTGCTTGTCATTCCCCTCCAATTTCCGTTTATTTTTTTCAACTTTGTTGGGTACAACCCCCGCCTCCCTTGAAAAAATATTTCCCTTAAAAATGCTGTTGCACTATACTTTTATGCGAAAGATAATTGTTTCTGCGATACAAGCAGAAGTTAGTCACTTAAGTCGATAGAGGAGGTACGGACGTTGACGACACACGTGATCGACACGTGATGTCATCTCTCAATTAAGCAGTGAACTTCCATTACTTTCTTTCATTCAAAAACACGTTTTAAAAAAGAAAGCTTTATAGGCATGACCACATTACAAGGAATACCACAATATATCGTGTAACAAAGCAAGAGATAGATAACCAAGTTTGTTAATGAGCTGACGACAATCGTGTTACATAAACTATCATGCAAGCCGTGCGGAAAAAAGCGCTCATCAAACCGCAAATAAAGGATCACCGATGAAAACAATAGCTTTTGTTTTGAAACACTGACTAACAGTAAAAAAATTTAATTAAAAAAAAAATTTAATTAAAATAATTCTACGCGCCCTCTGCTGTCCAAACTTACTTGACAGGCGGTTGTCACTTTTCTAATCTGCAGCACGTTTGCGGTTACAGTTTTCACGCTTTACGGAGTCCCGGGGTTTCCGGAGTGGAAATGAGAATTTATGAGAGGTCGTTGCAAGCTCTCCTTTCCTCGGCCTCTCGCTCGCGCGTTCTCGCGAGGCTCTCATCGCTTGCTTAAATAGGAGAGCTTGCTCGCAGGCTATTAATAGGGAGTTTAAGATACCACGACGGCGACGGCGGCAAAAACGTCGCTTAAAAAGTGACTTCTCGATCTATGAAACTTTAGTGCAATTATCCCAACTCGGTCACTATGCGTTATGTAGGCGAACACTCCTGGAGTTGAATTCCTAAGAAAAATATCCAAGAGTAGAGAGATTCGTCGTCGTATGTTCACGTTGTCGATAAAACGTGAAATTAAGCAATTCACGTCGTAGTCGTGCAGTGACGGCAAAGAAATGTACAAAAAAAGCGTGATCCACGTTGTTTTGCTAATCTTAACGAATTGCTTTTTGACGTTCTCGATGCCGTCGCCATAGTGGCATGTTAAACTCCCTAATAACTATACTGAGAGCTTAACTTACGTGGAGAGATAATGGACTGCATCAGCGGTACGTTACCCTTAGTCGACCGTTCAGCAACTCGATCAGGTTGAGGAATTAAAACACACTGAACACAACTGCAAGTCAAAGGTCTTTTTGTACACGGAACACAATGATAATTAATTATAACTGTCGTCATGACGTGTCTGACACAAAACAGTTAAGGCATTCAGGAGGATTGATCCGTGAATCACTGAGACATAATTATTTCCTTTTTCCAAGGATGCTTCAGAGCCACAAAATCAATACAAATGCAAAGAACGTAAGTAAAATATATCCTGTTTTTGTTTTTAAGAGCAATGCTGTTTAACCTTTCCTTTATTTTATTATATTGTTTTTCAAAGGTAGGTCTCTCAGTTGAAAATGAAAACGTAATTCTTGCTTAATGAAACGTAATAGTTCGGCAGGAAAATATATCCTGTTTTTTTAGAGAACGTTTTCTGTTTCGAGTTAATTATTATGAGACAGTAGTTTGATGTAAAATTGTATAATTGTCAGTGCATTGCAGAAAGCAATTCCTTTTTTTTTCTTTTCTTTTCAAAGTCAGGTCTCTCACTTGGTCATAAAGGTAAAACTTCGCACGATTTCTTGATTTACTTAATTACAAGTCAAAGCATAACACTTCACATAACAAGGAAACTGAAGTTAGAATGTACAGTCACACGGCGATAATACGGATAACAGCTTAATCCCAGACAAAACAGAAAACAAAAAAAAACAAAAAACAGATGTTTGACAGAAATAAACTTGCGTTATTACGGACTCTCGCTAATGAGGACAGTAACTCGAGGTCCCTACACTGCAGTGCCCACTATAAGAGGAGTTGACTGCGTAAATACTACACTGTAAACAGAAACCTCCCTGAACCCGGTGACAATCTCCTAAAGGACCTTACCATTAGGGGATGAGAAAAAAATAGGCCTTATTTAGTTATTTATTCAGATCTAATCTTCTTTCGCAGACTACTTTTAATTACAGCTGTGTCATGGTTGTAAAGGCGGGTACCCCTCCATCATTTGGTGACGTGATGACTCCTCCTCTAGTCCCAACCGGTTTCCACTTAGTAGTGACAACAATCAACTTTCTCCGATCAATATCAATAGATATTAAGAAAGTGATTTCCTGAGGGAAAAATGCTGCTGTTGTTTTCCACATGACGTCACTAAAATCCAAACTAAAAAAATATCGATCCTACCGGGATTTTACTTTCACGATGCATTAGAGCAGCTGAAAACTAATTTACATACAAATTTTCGCTTCAAAAGGGTTCTTGGTTTTGTGTTTACGCTTCTAAGCTTTTGCGTGACGCGGCATTTACGTGACGGCCAAGAGAGCTGTCATGTAGGTTAAACAAATGACTTATTTCAGGAAATTTTGCTATTTAAACAGTTCATGTTTTAGAAAAGGTACTACTTTAATGTTTCTGAGTTTCTCGAAGAATAAATTCACGCTTTTGTAGCAAAACTCGGTAACAGATGTTTCTGTTGGTTTCCGTCCGCCATGTTGGAGCTCATCCAGGTGAGCACCAGTATGGCGTCTCCATACAAATCTTTACAAGTTTAAATAAAACCTTTCTTCGGATATCTCGTATACGAAATATTCCTCTGACCTGAATCTTGGCGAGGGTCTTTGTACATGTACCTCCTTTCATTTCCCAGATTCTGGACTTTATCTATAGGTGGTTTTCACGTTACGTCATCGCCGCCATGCTGGTGGACGGTAAACAAAAGATCGCTCATTAGTTCGCTTTGTTTGTCCACCAGTATTTGTTCATTTCACCATTGTTATTTGTGTCTCCCGAGATTGCATGAAAACCACCTATTGAACGGTTTTGATTTTTATTTTGGTCTATTTTGAATGGCGTGACACTGAAAACCAGCAATAGTCTTCAAACAAATTTTACCAACGAACCGTTTATAAAAATAAATAAATGTGACCAGAGATCAGTGTAGGGAATTTGGCACTTGGATATTGCGGCTAAAAAGGGTATAGGAGGCTGGACTGTATCATGCAAAAACTCGCCGGAAAGCCCATTTATCATTTGTATGAGTAGGACATGCGTTACTGACTATAAACACCTAATTACGATAAATTTTCATGTCGTCTCAAGTGACTGAGCGATAAGTAATGGTAACAGGACTGAATGGAGTCCAATTCGGTCTGTAATCATACGAGTGTTTAACAAAATCGGACGACCGCGTAGCGGGAGTCCGATTTGTTTGATCACGAGTATGATTACGGACCGAATTGGACGACACGAAGTTCTGTTACCAATTAATCATAACTTTAACAAAATTTGTAATATAATAGGCTATTTTTAAAATCAAAACACAAGAAATTCGAAATTTTGTTTGCGAGCAGTGAAAAAAAGAGCCATTTAAGCGCGCGCGTGATGGCGCGTACTGTCCTGTTAAACTGTCCAATTAAGACTGAAATCAGGGCAGTTGATAGCCAATCGGATTTGAGAATTTGGTTATAATTATGATTAGACCTTCTTTTAGCAGTACTAAGATTGATGTGGTGTTCCTTCCTGAATTCATTTCTTGTCCATATTCGATAGCAAATTTGTTGTTTGCTTTGCCATAAACAGAAGAATTCATACCAATATCTTTACAGTCAAACCAGGTCAAGCGTACCCCACAAGAATCCATTAATGAATTTATTATTCAAAAGTTGAACCGTTGCTAGTTGTAGATTTCAGATTGATCTCTGCATTCTTGTATGTGTAATGAGCTGTGAATTCACACGCGAGGCAGTAATGAAATTTCTACCAGCTCCATTTTGCTGTAATTGATGCAAATGTCTTCTAAGAAGCTTAATCCATTCAAAGATTTTCAATCTGACCAAATACAGAGAAGTTCTCGTAAAATATTCACTGCTCATTACGCATGCAGAAATGCCGCTTTGAGTTTGACACCAGTTACGGGAACGACTAACGGATTCATTTTTCAAATAATCAATTCACTGATAGAATCTTGGGGGGTACGCTTGACTTGGTTTGACTGTAATGGGTCACTTGAAAGGGTGTTGTTTGCCTTGAGCGGTGCAATATTTGTGATGTATCCGTGACAAAAGCGGTTCGGTTGTGTTGTGCTTGCTACACTTTGCTGATTGGAATGGTTTCCCTTCCAGTACGTCATTTCCGGTGTACTCGATCAAAGTTCAGGATCAATGCTTCGTTTATTTAATCAAATATCAAAGAATTAAGAATTCCTATTAAAGCAGTTCGCCAAACGTTAATTGTTAATACTTTGAGTGTAGTAACTCGTTGGTGTCGAAATTGAGTCGCTAGCAGAAAATCTCTCGAGTCTGTAAGTCCGTCGTACAACGGGTTGTGTAGTCATTATTTCGGTGAACTTCCTGATACCCGGGTCGGAAATAATCCATATTGATATACTACATGTAAACTAAATTGTCTGAGCAAAAGGGTCTTGACTTTTAAACATAGCCGGTCAACCGCAGGTGCTCGTTTTTCCACATCGTAAAATCAGAGCAGTAAATGTCAAACAATGCAGTTAAGAGCACTTTGCAGTCTTTTTAAATGGATTCTGAATCGGCACAGGGGTACTTTTATGCTATGTCTGCATAATACAGGATCAACTCTTACTCCAAATTGAATTAATTAATATACCATATTGAATGGGCTTTTGCTAACACATAAGGTCGATGATTTTTTAGCTTTAGCTGTGGCGCGCCGATCTTGGAAGTGGCTTTTTGTTGCAGTGTGACAGGTGTTCGGCGAAACAGGGCAGGATACGTTTTCATTTCTACATAATAAGCTTTCCAGTATAGTGTGCGGTAGACATACGGAGTTTAAATAGCACAAGAAGATTAAAAGCTTATTAGTGTCACCGACCAATACAACCTCGTCCCCAGGGCTTTTTCCTTAAAAAATGGGTGGGGCGGGAAAAGGCCCTGGCATCGGCTGGTTTTGCGCTGACAGAAGTCGAAGGGAGCAACAATGGAAAATAATAACATCGCGTGTGTGCGATTCAAAAGCTTAAAAGATCCATTTAATTGCACATTATTCAAATGCTACAAGTTTATGAAAGGGCGTACCGGCTCTACGTTGTCACGTACAAAATATGTCAAATGCTTCAGAGTTGAGCCAAGCTGTTAATCGGCTAGTAGTTCGACTGAAATTCATTGTGACTGTGGAATTACTGTGCGATCAAGCGGAGAGTGATTTTGTCCAATGTGAAACAAAAATGCGGGCCTTCGCCCACAGGATGTGCAGTGAATTTAAACAAATTGAACTTATTTGAAATAGAATTGTTCATCAAAATGCTTTATGGAGTCTGGTCTTCTCTATAAGCCGACCATGAAACAAACAAATCTCCGCGCCGGAAGCAAGTCAGCCCTCCAGCCAGGAACGATGACAGGTCGCCCATCTGAAAGCAGAAACATTTGAAGACCTCTGATATCTTTTCTCTTCCGAGGATAAGTACAAAGTGATTTTCCTTATGTCAAAGGGAAGATTGACTGATCGACTGGAATTAACTACATGTCTGTCAATTTTAAATGGACCCAAGTCTTTCTTTGTTGCCAGTCGTTTGATCGCAATGGTCAATGAATTTTTTAAAAATACAGGTCATACAGGATAAGTCTAAACCAACGCGTGTCGCTATGATATGGCTGAGAGTTAAGGTAAAGAGAACTAGGCAGTGTACGGCGGCCACTTCGCAAGAAATAAAATAAAATATCTAAAGAGTCGAGAAAGCGGACTTGTCCAGTACATACTTTATGCATTTACGATAGCTTGTTTGTCATTTATACCGTTCAATAATCAGAAGTTTTATAAATGTTACTCGCTTTTCCTTTCATAGAAATCGGAGGAAAGCAAAAAATAACCAAGGCCAGCATCTGTGACAAAAAGGAAATCTTGTAAAACTTTTCGTCAATCGTCAAGAGATATAAAAGGCCGCCCAAGATCGCGCGCTGTGAGGTTACGCATAATTTTTAGGGTGTACGAGGGGACACGTGACCAGCCGATGCCAGGGCCTTTTCCCGCCCCACCCATTTTTTAAGGGAAAAGCCCTGGGGACGAGGTTGCGACCAATAAATATGAAAAGAAAGGAAAGGATCTCCCATTGGTAAGGCAACGAAAAAAAAAACCATCTCCACAACTAGGAGCTAAAAAAGTTTAGAACAAATAGAATTATAATATAGAATCGCTCGAACTTCGTCGATGAGATTCGGTTACGTAACAGGAATTTTTTCGTTTATTTAATCTAAGTTTTGGTTTTGTCAACTGAGTTGACAAAGGGTAGATTGGCCAACGTAGGTGCTCGAAACATTAGGGAGACGCGTCAACAACAAGGGCGACGGAAACGAGAACGGTTAAAAAAGCAATTATAGGTTTAGACAAGCAAAACAACAACTTTGCACTTGCATCACCCTTTTTTTTTTGTACATTTCTGTGCTGTCGTTGCACGACTACAACGTGAAACTACCTAATTTCACGTTTTGTCGAGGACGAGAACAAAGACATCAACTGTCTTTTTTTTTTTCCTGAACTTTGATGCAATCCTTTAGAATTCAAATCCAAAAAAAATTGCCAACATTTGATGAATTAAACGAGATGAAATAAGTGCGATAAAGTTTAAGGCAGCGCAAATTTACCTTTCAAGAGACGTTTTCGTAGCCGTTGCCGTTGTAGTTGCTTAAACTCCCTATTAGGTCTACGAAGCTTTCTTATCGACCTTATCAAATCAGTTAAGAGGGCAGTCTGGGTGTTTTTTAATCAGAGACACCGTGTTGTAGGTGGTGGTGGACTATCTGATATTTATTTGTGTACTTATACTACTACTTGAGAAATTTCTGCAATTTGATTGGCTTAGAGCAGTGGTATTTCAGCTTAATTTGAAATACCTACATGTGAAAATTACAAACCCTTTGCGGGTAGTAGTATAAACAAATAATAGCATGATTTGTACGTGCTATTTGGCAAAAATACCAATCATGATATTTCAAAATTGTCTCAAATTACGTAGAACAATTTCGAAATATCACTCGTGGAATTTATGCCAAATATCACTACAAATCATGCTATTACTTATACTAACTATTCACATCATATTTTAATTTTTAACAACCCCCAAATCCAATATTTTCCAGTTTTTCAAGTTTTTTAATACCCCCAATTTGTTGATGAAGTTTAATTCGCAACCTTGTAATTCTACTTAGATCTGATAGATTTTGATCATTTATTGGGTGTATCGGCGTACTCTATATGATAGATAACGTTGGAAGTCTTTTTTGGAGATACCCATTTCTTCGCTTATTTAAATACCATACTCTTTAGAAGAAATGAAAATTCAAAACTAAAGAAGGTTCAAACTTAAATCAATATGCCTCAAGCTCATCAGCAACGATAATCAACAAATTAAAAAGTTTGAGAAACAAAAATTAATAAGTGCTGCTGTATTACTGCGGAGCGAGAGAGAATGTGTAGATCATTCTCTCTTGCTGGGGAATGCGCACTCTCGCTTGAATGGGCCGGCTTAAATGCAGGTGAAAAATACGTTTATTCGAAAGAGTGCCGACTGGAGGTGTTTATTTGCTTTTCTTCTTCTCGTGTGCGACTCTTACTTGAGGTCGGTGCCCTTTCGATTAAATGCAGTAAAACATTTTAGTATATACTAAAACGGTGGATAGTGTTTTCGCGAGCTCTGATTAGCTACTCAAAGTCGGGATATCCAGCGCTATTCACTCTATCATTCACCTCAAGCTCCTCCGACCGAGCAACGCCAAACTCGCGTAATTTACGAGCAAATTAAAATTGTCTCCCGCTTTACTGCCTAACAAACAAAGAAATTTCACAAAAAATAAAAAAGCTGTTCCCGAAATACACCAAGAACTTAGAAGATAACGAAATTCGAGCTGATATGTGGCAAATGCAAGCAGATATTTCACTTTCAGGAAGTTAAATCTTGGGTGGAGTATTTACAAGTTTTAATAAGGTATTTACTGCCGGCAAGTGGCAGGTACTGCCTGAATTTTTGTAAATCCTTCCCCCGCCATCACACAGTTTTTACGCGCAAATCTCTGGCTAGTACAGGCTAAGGGTTGATGTCCAAGTGTTGCGTAATTTTTACGTGCGTGCTTGCGTAAAATTTACGTTCGCAAATAAAATCTCGGCAATACATGAAAGGTCGCTCGTAAGCGTAAAACTACTCGTCTAAGCCCAGCACTTTCTATCCTGCCTCTATTTTATTTACGTGATTAAAATTTATGTGTGTCAAAATGCGTAGCCAAAAACGTGACGCTGGAAATCAACCTTAACACTAACTCTTTTGGATGATTCAGCATAAAATTTTAAATAACAGTAAGCAGTTGTTCATAAATTTACAATAATGATCGAGTTAGTGTATATTAACTAAGCCGAAAAGACCCCCTTAATAGTTGATACTGATATATATATATATAATGGCTGTAACTCGGATATTACTTCCAAACTGATTCCAACCAATATCACCGGCTTTGTATATTACCCAAGCCCCGGTTGTTCAAAAGCCGGATAGCGCTATCCACCGGATAAATCACTATCCAGGGGATAATGGGGAAGTATTTGGGAAACCATTAGCGTTATCCCCTAGTTAGAGATTTTTCCATCGGATAGCTTTTAAGCAACAGGGGTCAGAGCGTTTTCTTCGGGTTTCTAAAATCCCCTCCACAAACAAGAGTTTGTCATTGTGTTTCTAAGTTTTTTTTTTTCCCTTATTTATAAATGTATTAATTAAATTGGTACAAAAAGTATAGGTCATCTATCAACAACTAGCCTCCTTTAACCAGAAATTTACTGTCAGGTTATTTGTTATCCCTAAGTCTTGCAATATGTTGGAATATGTATACTAAACTTGTTTATCTAAAAAGGACCTTATGTGGTCATTGTTTTTTTTTTTTTTTTTGGCTGCTTTCCTGCGGCAAAGAATATAACTATAACTACATAGGGTAAATAATCAAAAATAATAATAATAATAACAATAATTTATAAATTTGCTAAGCGCCTTTTAACATGAACGTGCAAAGTTGTTGTTTTGCTAATCTAAACATATTACAATTTTCCCGTTCTCGTTGCTATCGCCGTCGCCGTTGCCATTATGTTTAACGGTAAGCAGTGAAAGTATCCACCCAAGAGCCATAATGATCCACCTTAAGATTTTTTGATTTCCACTAGATTTTTTTACACTTAATTTCTCCATACAGGTGTCTGATCAAGAAACACTAATCGTTTAATCATAGTCAACCAAAATCAGTTAGTAAACAAATAATTACATCTGATACGAACTCGTAATGAATTGGGCGTAAACTTAGTACTTTCAATTTTGTACGTAAATAAATCTTAGCCGAATAAAGATACACTCATAAATATTTTGTTTTTCTTTTGTATGACATCTAAGTTTAATATTAAGTTTTGTTGTTATGATCTAGAGAACTCGTCCCCAATTTTGACTGTCAACCCTCAAGATAAGAAGTTTTTCTCTCGTCTAGGAAAAGCGAACTTGACCTGCAAGGCAGCAGGTATTCCAAACCCCGCGATCACATGGTACAAAGATGGGATTCCTGTGTCCGAGGCAAACATCACCGAAGCACTTCACAGCACTTCACCAAGGGGAGTACCTGTGCGAAGCAAAAAACTCGCATGGATGGAACAGATTCTCTAGTACAATACTGAATATGAAGCAAAGTAAGTTGGTACAATTGGATATTTTCAGTTTTAGAGTTCTGTTTTTCCTTTTTTTCACGCGCGAAGACCATGAAAATAAAAGACATGAAAGTTCTGATTTTAAAGCACGTATCTTCACTGTATCGCGTATTATTAAATTTTATACCTGAGAGAATACGATGGATAACTATCACCACCTTCGATAAGTCTTCGGGGCAATTTAGTGTTGCGTGACTCCCGGGTACTTTGTACCCAACCATAGGTTCCAAACATTGTGTTCTTTATTCATAGCCGAGTGCTCGAGTAAGAATCCTTGAACGAGTTGTATGCCGTCCTTTTTGCTCATTGACGTCATAAAATGAATAAATAGGCCAGTTATAAATTCGTTGAATCCAGCCTAGTACCTAGGTTCTACCTTGCTCCCTAATTGTCCGGCGTGCCTCACAGCTCACGGTAGAGACCAAGTTTAACGGAGCGGGGAGCTCTTAGGGACCAGGGTGGCTTAAGAGCATTCAACTGGCTGATTCCCTCAACTAAAAATGGGAAACAAATGTAAAGAATTCACTGATGTAAATTTCTCTTTATTTGGCTTTCAGTTCGCTAAGAAATAACTGAGCACATCGCTACTGAGATACATATAGTGGAGTATTGAAGAGTGCCAAGCATTTCACTTCATCTGCAAAACGTGGCAGTATCCTTAAAGCAAAATATCACCATGGTTTCCTTCGCTTGCAAAGTCACAGGATCACCTCCACCTGTAGTTACTTGGTTAAAGAACAACTCTACACAGTCCAATGCAACAGAACTTGAAATTGATGGGATTTCATGGCTCATTCTTGTTTTAGTGGGAAAACAGAACAGCGAAGATAGGTACATCTGCGCTGCTAGGAATTCAGAAGGGGAAGCCTATTCCCCAGAAGCAATGGCGATCATTACAGTTCCAGGTGCGGACAATAGTTTATCGGCTGTTACAAAGATATGTTTACCCTTAAGCTCCATTTCCACCGCTCTTCCGATTCCGGAGTGACTCATTTTCCGAACAGAGGATGGTTATCGAGTCTACCTTCCTAATAAAGAATCAGACCATAAGAAAGGGCGCGGCATTTCGATAGGGTTAACTGATTGCACTTATACCCAGGGTATCCAATCGATGGAAATCGATGATCGGAAAACCAATCGATAAAGTTAATTGGCATCGATTGGTATCGGTCAATCGATGATCAATCGATAAGTACACAAAAACTAATCATCGATTGCTATCGATTGGGACAGCAACCTCGAACCGACGTCACGCACGCTACCTGTCCGATCATTCACCATTTTTAGGAAGTCCTGGGAAAGAAATTGGTAAAACAATTCCGACCCAGTCTTCTCAAGGCAAAGAATATACATGTACCCTGTTGCACGTGAATATACATGTACCCTGTTGCACGTGTACTCGAATTACCCACATGCCGTGTCATTATGTCTTTGCAAGAAGTCCGGGAAGAGGCTTTAGTGATTATAAGGTGCATCGTCAAAGGCTATTATCATTTTCTGTTTTCAGTTGAACGTCGGTGAAGTGTTTACTGCTAACAAGAAGAGGGAAGAACGTGAAAACGCGTATAGTTTTCCACTTTGGACAACATTTTCAAACTTCAAGCGTTTTTGTTTTTGGTTAACGTTTTCATGGAATATGTGTGGATGGGAGGCAAGAACGAGAACAAACATTCACATGAAAACGAGTCAAGAACAGAAATAAGACGCGAACCATTTATACGAGCTGTTCTCGTCTTAGATAAGACACGCTCGTATAAATGGTATAGTTCGCGTCTTATTTAAGACGCGTCTTATTTTTCCTCGTATAAATGGCCGTAATAAGTTCCCCAAAAAGCATGTTCTATTTCTGATTTCACGATTAGTAAATACAATTAAGCGGCCTTTTACAAAAATTGTAAATGAAATAAAATGATATCAAGAGAATCGAACTCCCCTACCAGTACAGTATCGAACGAGTAACGAGCTAAGCATGTCCTGTTTAAATTTCTCCTTTTTTAGAAGTTACAATTATAGAGAATTTTCTTAGTAGTAATTAATATCCCGCAAGGAAATAAATGTTCATTTAAAGCAGTTTTACTTGCTGTAAGATTAAAAAAAAAAAACAGGAAGTGAAATTTGAAAACGAACGTAATTGAATTATTAAATTACGTAAACCTTCCCGGAAAGGAAGTGAATATTAGTCACACAACTGATGACGCATGTACATGACCCGAAGCTTAGTACAGTTGTTAGACACCGCGCTAGGAAGGAAGAAATTAAAGCGGCGGAAGGCTCTTAACTTGAGTTTTTCCCATATTCAAGCCATAAAGAACAAGTACACGTGAGTACATCTTAGCTTAATATAACTACGATCTGAGAAGGTTTTAAACGTTAAAAACCTAATTATTTAATCCCATGAATGAATGAATATGAGGCGGAGGGACCCTATGCGTTACACGGTTTAAATCAGTTTTTACATTCACTCCGCATGAACAAATAATTTGTCTCTAGCTACAGCCAGCAAGGTGATCGAGACAAGCTTAAGAACTTAGTCTGACGAGCAATTACCTAGAAAATATAGTCGCGTTTTGATCATAATAGGAAAATTTCGACTGTGACGATGCGTGAGTGGATAAATATGTTAGTCTCACCCAGTAGACAACAACAGCAATTCCTAATCGTTGAGTACTAAATGTTTTAATATCCTATTTGGCCCCGTTTTTTGTCTCCCCCCACTGCAGAGCCTGGTACCAGGCTAGGTTTAGACAAATTTAGTGACTACTCATGTAAAGGGTCAATTCTGAAGATGTATGTTGAAGCATAGGAAACGTCAAGTTTAATATTATAAAAGTCATTTAAACAATGCGTGTTTTGTTATTTCTGATGTTTGTAACCGCAGTTTGTGTGTGAGATGGCCAAAAACCAAGAGAATTCAGGTTTAGACAAGCCGAAAACAAAAACTTTGCACGTGCACCACGCTTTTTTGTACATTTCCCTGCCGTCGTTGAACGACCACAACGTGAAACTGCCTAATTTCACGTTTTGCCGAGGACGGGAACAAGAGACAAAAACTTTCTTTTTTCTTTTCCTGATGTTTGATGCTGTCCTTTAGAATTCAACTCCAAACGATAAAGTTTGGCAGCACAAATTCACTTTTTAAGTGAAGTTTACGTAATGTCACACGCCGCGGAGGGGTGGCGAGGGGGGGAGGGGGCTGGGGAGGGGTAATATTAAAGGCAAGGCTTCGGCCGAAAGAGGAATCTTTTCTAACAGGCTTTTCTCCAGAGGCATATAAATGATTTAGGAACCTCTATCATTAATTTATTCAAAAAGGTCTTCAATTAAATTTTTCAGACTCACTTTATCGTTACGGCTGCATCATATTAATAGTGTTGATGACAAGAAGAAGCCATGTAAAGGGGTACTCTCATCTCACAATGAAAGGCCTAGGTGTGCCTAAGGGATACCTTATTTATCCTGTCCAAATTGTTAAAAAAAAAGGACGGTGAGAGTTAAGATGTCACAAAGGATCCTTTCCGAATAAAACGTCGATGAATACCAAATGATAGTGATTTTAAGCCGTTGATTAGGCTTATCCACTGAACCAAATTAAATGTCAGTCAAGAAGGAAAAAAAAGGAAAAAAGTTAATTTAAAATATACAAATTGTATCGACAAAGAAAAAAGCCAAAAAAAGCTACTAGTTATTCTAAACGCACGCATGTGCTTGAGTAACTTAGACTAAGCAAACTGTATATTTGTAACCAAATTTCTAACGTCTACAATAACATTTTTGACAATAAAAAAAGGATTCACACTTTAGTTTTAGTATAACATAGACTACGTAATAATTATTTAAATTTTGTCTGCGTTGATGATTGCGAAAGATACCTGACAAATTATAGCAAAGGCAAATAAGAGAGAAAAAAAATGAAACCTGAGGGCTTAAACTAAGTACACGTTAGTTGAATGTGTACTCTTAGCTGCCCAAATGTCTAGTGGGCTTCAAATTACAGGGAGGGTGAGGGCTTCATTAAGCCTGATTGACGCAAAAATGTGAAACGAAACGATACCGAATAAGTGGCTAGACAAACTAAAACTTTAAAGTTGTAAGAGGGCCCATTAACTTAAGGTGTGATTAACATAATAATATTGACGAATTTTGATAAGTTTCAGGCAAATTTTTGGCTCGATTAGAGGAGGTACATTTTTTGCGGCTCCCGGGATCGTTAAAATTTGCAATTAAAGCAAATTGTTTAGGTCATGTATGCTGGTTATAATTGAAATGAGCCCTTCAATACCTTTTAGTTTACACCTCTTTTGGAGAGGTTTATAGTTTTATTATCATTATCATTATCATTAGCATTTATTTAGCATTATTTATATCGCAGTATAAAACTTTGGAATGCTGTCCACATTATGAGTAGTATAGGGCGCATAACGTAACCTACGCCACTTGAAAAGCTATACTTGGAAGTAAAAAAAGGTCGGTACGAAACCTAATACAATCCTAATATACATAATGATATGAATCTCTCTACTTAAAAAGCCAATTTGGAGTATTATTAAATTCTTATACCCTGTAAAACCTACGCAAAGGCATGATGATGTAATTATCTCTACTAGAAGCCTATTTAGAAAATTATTTAGTTTTATACTTTCATCTCGTTTATACCTAAACAAGGCCATCATAATGTGGTTATCTCTAGTAAAAGCCTATTTAGAATAATATCAAACTCTAATACTCTATAAAATCTAAGTAAAAACATCAGCAAACTTGTGTTTCTGGATTTCTAGAGAAAAAAGGCTAAAAACTGGAGTCCTTAGCGCCCTAACTAAGTATTTATCTTAAAAGTTCTGGCAATGTTCAAAGTGTTTGAGATGACCGACTTCTGCATTAGCCTCCCACGCAGGCGTTTTTAGGGGAGCTCGTTTCATCATCATCATCATCAATCTTTATTTATACACGAAATCGTATCATTTTACATGGTCTTCCTAGGAATCGTGTTTAAAGCTAGACTAAAATACTCTAAAGAACTATTGACTATAATGTTAAAAATACAAAAACTTACATTATGAATAATAAGAGTTACAATGGGTCATGGTGTATTAGAAAAATCTTTCCCATAAACTGAAGTTTTAAAAACATTTAAACTAGGCAGTTTTCTAATCTCTGAGGGAATCTTGTTCCACAGAACAGATCCTCTGTAGTGTAGGCTCCCTTTTGCAGACTCAGTTCTGGGTCTGGGGACATAATAATTTAACTCAGAATTTCTAAGATTGTGTGAATGTACATTTGAGGTGTTGGTAAAGATCCGCCTCAGATACGATGGGGAAAGAGCTCCCCTAAAAACGCCTGCGTGGGAGGCTACTTCTGCATCCGCTCAAGTACGCTCCGTGCCCTGGCTCCAAGTAGCTTCCTCACCGACTTCTCTAGGCGCTTAGAGTAACCACCAAGTACGTCGTTTATTATTATTATTATTATTATTATTATTATTGGTATTATTATACACTGGCTGATAAATTACCCTTGGAGCAAGTAACAACACGTTCCTAGAGGTCCAAACGGAGTCCCTAAATAGACAAAACTTTCCGCAATGTTCTAGCTGTTCCCAACAGAGCAGCTTTCTGGATCACTTCAAGTCTGGTGGTAACGCCGTAAGTTATCTAATCTTTTTTGCGAATTTTCTGGGTTTTTTTTTTTTGCTTTTGTTTTTTTTCTTTCCAATGATTTTACTACAAAAATGAGAGAGAAACAAATGACAACAACTATGGTTTAGCAATCGGACTTTAACGAAAAAAACCGGATGAGAAGATCAACGTAACATAAATTTTGTCTTTGGAATATAGTGCAACCATTCTCTACTCTCCACTCCCCAATCCCTTGCTGGGAAATTATAAAATGGTGGTTGCCTTTGACCAGAAAAAGAAGATTTTTTTATTTAATTTAATTTTTTTTTTGGAGTGGAATAATGGAATTACGAAACTTTTCAAATAGGACTAAAGGGATAATGAGTACCACATTATTCCCCCTCACCCTCGAAATGTTCAATTATTTTGTCGTGCATCAGTATTTGCTTTTGAAGACTTTTTAAAAACCGCAAAAATTAACCCATTGAAGCTTTTTTTTTCAATGCTTTGCATCGTGAAGGTGCAATATCACAAGGAAAGATTTTCTCACCAAAGCTGCCGATATTTAGGATTTTTGAAAGAGCTTTTACCGTTCATTTTTAGCCAATTTACGGCTAGGGCTACGAAAATAAAGGTACTTATAAATTTAGAGTGAACGTTTCTACCCCTTTTTGCTTCTTATTTGCTTGTTTGCTCTCAGTAATGGATTGCGTTTGGGTGTTTTCGTCATCGCATCCGGCAATGACAGGTGGCGTGATAGACCAGCCGCTACACCCCCTTGATAATTGTGGTTTTAATAAAAGGCTCTATTTAAAGTACATATTACCTTGGACTCACGCAATCGACAAATGCGGTAGAAACGTGTTTGAATAAGAACTGTTCATTATTAACTCAATCCAGAAAGGCGCGCGAGCATCAGATTGTCAAGCAAGCAAGCAGTCGACGCTCATTTTCAGATTTCGTCTATATATCACGTAAGACCTTTTATATGATTTCTTACTTCATTATCCTCTTGTCAGGGGCACCCAATGGATCTGTTCCTCAAAATATCTGTTCTTCAGGCACATTTTTGCTGGCTGGGAGATGTGGAAGAAATAATAGTCCTTGAAAGGAAAGTGTTGCTGGGAAAAAGATATTTCAGGGTCTCAGAGGGGATTTGAAGTCTAGAATAGCTGCTACGGGTTACATGTATGGGCTACTTACCACTCAAGATCTGAATTGTACCCTATGAAACTTCCCAGTAAGTCAGGGTGCAGGTTGTAAGGTTGCTGGCTGGGAACTCTTCCATCAGTCTTGCTGGGAGTGAGGAACAGATAATCTTTTTCCAGCAATCTCCCAAAATGCTTAAAATAGTCTCAGAAAACTTTATTCACGCTTTGTTGTCGTTTTTAGGTCTTTTACTCAAAATTTCCTGTTGGGTGCCCCTGTCTTGTCACCCTATCGCAGCGAGCAAAAAATCTATATAAAATTTCGCAATTTACGGACAACGTGGTTATTAAAAGTTACGATTAAAAATCATTATTTCGCAATACCAGATCGATTCGATTCTATTATAAGCTAGACGCAAAACAGATTATTTGGGGCTTGAGAGTAGTTTGAGGGGCTAGTTAACCGTTTCTGTAACCTCTTATTTACTGGGATTTTCCTGAGAAAGAAAAAATTTCAGAATCCCTAGTTAATTGCCTCAATGCTGTTTCATTGAAGTATTACGGTAAACACTATTCCCTGATTTGCAACTCAGTCGAATCTCAGTAAAACAGTTTTAGCTGAGTTTTTATTTATACCTATACAAACCAAATAATTATTCATTGTATTTTAATTAGTACAGCGGCACCCAACGAGAATATAGTTCAAAACCACCTAAACATAGCATTGTTAAACGTATTTTAGTATTTTAACGGTAGATATAAGCATATTTTTATCCCCTAAAAAGTTTTCATCTGTTCGGATTTCCTAGCTGAAAGTCTAGTGATCCGAAAATTATAGGGATCAAAACTTACCTTTTCGAAAACTTCAGCTAGAAAAAAGGCTCCCGAAAATTCTAGGTGACCTTTTTAAGGAAAAAATCCGTTAAAAATGGCCAATTATACCATATTTTAGATGTTCGAAAATCCTAGGAGGGGAAGGCAGGCAAGAAATTTTACAAAAAATGTTCCGAAAATTCTAGATCCCAAATCGTCTTCCGAACAGATATTTTCCGAAAATTGACGTTGAGTGCCCCTGTTAGAATAACAACGTACAGTCACAGAAGCACTAATCAGTAAATGTTTCAGCCAGTACAGGGACATTTCATAGTGACAGTAGCCAAGGAAAGGAAGGAGCGCAAAAAGAAGTACTTAAAGCCTGCGATACTTATTTATTAAATGAAGGCACTAATATTGAGGATAATATAACAATATAGCGGTCTAATGTTTTGGCGTTGTACCAACTCATTTACTGATCATGAACAGAAACACTTGGAAGGTTGGCTATTAAAAAAAAAACATCTTTATTCACTGCTCTTCTTTTCTATCACACCTACTTATTTTGTTATTTTGAATTTTGTATTCCAAATCATTCCAGGTACTTCTAGTGGCCGAGCCATGCTGTTGTGTATTTACTTGGTTCTTTTTTACTTTCGTAATGCGGAATCCCAGTGCACCTCAATGGAAAGACAACATACAGGTAACACGCTTGCTGTACTTGCCGTGGATCTCAGTATGGACTCTTTTTGTGTCTTTTTTGTTCTTTCTGTCTTTAAGAAAATGTATCTTATTTAGTCTCGTTGAAGGAAATTAAGAAAAAGTTTGGGATTCGAAGTCCCTGACGCCCGCCCAATTTTTTGGCAATATACAAGTTAGAGAAGTTTTTGACCTTTTATGACCTTTCTACCTTCAAGTAGTTATATCTCGTGAAGAAAGGAGTTAGAACATAGGCAGGATCCTGTGGGACTGCCTTCTGTAGCTGCCTTTAATGGCTTTATTGATGAGAGCTTCCCGACACATCGACCAATGATTGAAAAGTTAGTGTATAATTTTATCACCACTCTTTAGTCTTTAATGGCCTGATTCGTAAAAATCAATTAATATACTTTTTAATACTGATGCTCACAAAGGCCCTCACCCTGGTTCGCAAACAATGTATATCTAAACCTATTTTAGTGAGTCCACATCGGTAAATGATTTTAAAGTATTGTACTAATTTTCTAAGACACCTATAGTTAACACTATGCTTTCTCTTTAATTTAACCCCTTACAGTTACTACCGCTCCTGCTCTTACCATCAACACCCTCCCGGAGGACCACGTGTTACCTATAGGGTCCAACGTAACAGTAACTTGTACCAGCAATACTTCGAGAGGGGGTTTTGGCGACTCAAAATACCACATGCCATATTTGATCCAAATCCATTTCGTCAATAAAAGTTCGGATATTAGGATAAAAAACTGCGGTGGTCGAAGAAGCGACAGGGAGAAAAGCAAAGTTTGCAGCTATGTCATTCACAATTCATCAAGGAGCGACTCTGGTAATTACTCCTGTTGGACTAAAAATTCTTGGACTTGCACAATGGGGTCTATTCAGCTATATTTCAAAGGTAATATTGACATTTAGAGTGCATGTTGAATTTTTTGCTCTATGTACTACCACAATAAGTTTACGTGATTTCTACGAAAAAACTAAAAGAAAAAATTAATTGTGCGAAGGTTTGCAAGTTGAAACTAATTTACTGTAAAGGCTGATCAGTCGATGTGATCCAACGTCACAAACTGACTCAATTGCCATTAATTCCATTCAAGGCAGGAGTTCACCGTTTATATTATCCTTTTTTTCGGCTGATATCAAATTTAAATTTTTGTTCTAAAATTTCTCCCTTTTTATTGTTTGTTATTTTCCATTTTTTTTAAATTTTATTTTTACAGAAAAAATTCCTCCAGTTTTCACTGTGAACCCTCCAGTACAAATGTTAATTTCTTCTGGTGGAAAAGCCAGCATGACTTGTAAGGCATCAGGTTTCCCAATCCCTCTAATTACATGGTTCAAGGATTGGATTCCTGTACCAAGGGCAAACACCACTGGAGAAAAGGGACTCTCGATCTTAACTCTTGAATTCGTCAAAGCAGTTAACCAAGGAAAATACTGGTGCGAAGCAAACAACTCGGTTGGCTGGCAAAGATCACTCATTACAAAACTGATGTTGAGCCAAGGTATTAGTTGTCCTTCTTTTCATCGCTGCAAGTCAAGGAAGTGAATCCGCAGTTCGAAAAACCAGAATTTTATATGGCAAAGAGCTGCAAAAGTGTACATTTGCCATGGGTAGTTTTTTTGTTTGCATGTTTTTTTAATCATATAATACGTAATTTCTACAATATCTCAAGTCTAGGAGGTCGTCCACGATGGTGATAGAATGCCTCATACAGCCCACAAGGCATGCAACTCCTTACCAGTGGTAAGGAGTTCCCTTGGTTACTGTAATCGACCATTCCAAAACGTCATAAATATTGGTCATCGTAAGACAGAAGACGTATTAAAGGTCTTATGTTTTTTAGTTCCTAAAGTACTCACAATTAGCTCATCTTAATAGTGGTTTATTATTACACAGTCTTTCGAAGACAATATTTCTTTCCTGTTTTTTCTCTTTAGTTTTATCTCAGTAACTCTAGAAATGGAACGAGGAATTAGTAGAGGGCTATGAACGTTGGTTGACATTTATTGTTCAGAGAAATCAGACGTGCCACCCAGTAAGACTAAGGGATAACTCATGAAGCGCTAGGTGGAACGTACTCCAGTGCTCCATCCAGTGCTGAATCCAGAAATCCATGCCTGCTCTCCGCTCGCCTCTTAGGCCCGGTTTAGACGCTGAACTTTTCATGAGCCGAACCTGATACATTGAATTAAGTACTTGTACATGAAAAGTTCGGCGTCTGAATCAATTAGGCCAGGAACGCTTGAGTCAATTTGGAACGGCTCAGTCGTTCTTTCGCCTAGCCCGGCCAGGAATTTCGCCTTTGGGGCGACTTTGAAACAGCTTTGATTCAGACGCAGAACTTAACTTTTCATGTACCGAACCTAACGCATAAATTATTATAACGTTTTTTTTTTTAAGCAGTTTGACCGAATTGAGCATTTTCACCTTTTGAATTTAGTTCAGCTGCAATTAAGATCGGCGTCTGAATCAATTCAGCCGTCTAAATAACTTGGGTCGGCCTTAATTCGAATTAGGTTCGGCTCACAAAAAGTTCGGCGTCTGACCCGGCCTTAGCGGTAAAATGCGTTCGTAAAGTTGATTTTCCTTCGTTATTTTATTTTCGTCCCTTATTTTTTCTGCAGTGCCTACAATTTCAATTCATCCGAAAAACGTGTTCGTGTCATTCAAAGAAAACATTACTTTAGTTTCCTTGGCGTGTAAGGCCACTGGTTCACCACCACCTGTGGTAACCTGGTTAAAGAATAACTCTACGTGGGCCAATGCGACGGTCATTGAAACTGATGGAATTTCCTGGCTCATTCTTGTTTTGGTAAAAAATGTCGAAAACGGCTCGAACAAATACAACTGCGTCGCAAGGAATATAGTGGGGAAAGTTTACTCTAATGAAGCGACTGTGATCAACACACAAACATCATTTCCAGGTAAGGTGGTAAGGTTAGCTTTACTAACAGCCACCACGGGTATTGTTGTTTTAGGAAAATACAGCTAACGACTCAAGCTCTACTGTTTATTGAGTTGAGTAGTACACCCAATATACTCAAATCAGGGCATGAATAGCTCTTTCAGCAGAACAGTAACAAGTTGTGGCTGGGAAGGCACCTGTGGAAAATAAAGTCGAAGCTCTCGTAAGCGCACCACCGAAAACGGGGCCTTAATTGTACTTAGAGCTGGTCGCCTACGAGAATGAGCTCTTGTAAGCTGTCGTAATCGTTCTCGGCTGATAACACCCTCCTCGTTCTCTATAATTCTTCATATGATACTCAGCCTTATCCAATAATATTGTAAAGTGTTATTATCATTATAATCATCATCATCATTGTATGTATGTAGGCCGGAGATCTGGTGGTTTCCAAAACTGGGAAATATAGGGTGCCTCCACATATAGCTCCTGAAGAACATGTCATATTGTCAGGGTAGATCGTCATATCACTCGAGGCGACTATGGCGGTACTCCCTATAATGGCCTATACGGGGATGCTCCGCCCGAAAACTTCAGGTATACGAAAGGGTCGAGAAATTTGTCATTTGTCTTTAAAAGGGCCCAAAGGGCTAACAGATTAATTTCATGGCTTTATATTTTTGAGATTGATTCCTATTTAAAAGACAGTGCATTTACAGCAGTTAAAAAGGATGCAATTCTAAACAAGGTATGTGAAAGGGGTACCATTTGTCGATAGTAGGTGTACGAAAGGGGTACCTATTTCGTGAAAAATGCCGTCAAAAAGGGTAAGGGTTTGTACCTAGGGGCGGAGCCTCCCGTATAAAAATTTGTTAAAATCCCCCACCACCCTCTCCGAGGGGATGCGACAAATAGAATTGAAACAATTTTTCCTCCAGAAGCTGAAAGCAATGTCATCTCTTTCTACCGTCACCCTGCAAGTCTCGCTGCATCTCCTGGTGATCACGTGATATTTACATGTGCTGTCGAAGGATCTCCAGCACCTTCCATTATTTGGCTGAAGGATGGTTTAAAAGTCGTTGATGATAAGGCCAAGAACTATCAGGGAAGGGAAAGCACAATCTCAGAATTGCACATTCTTGACGTTCAAGAACATCATGCTGGTAACTACGCCTGCAAGGCAGCAAACGCCATGGAGAGTGGTGTCTCCAGGAATGCATTGCTTTCCTTAACAGGAAAACCCGACTCTGCGAAAAGCAAGTTATATTAACTTTTTTTTTATTGTAAGGTTTCTTGATTTTGTGTAATCTAGTTGACAAGAGGGCATATGGAAGAATACAAGATGGTTTGTCCTGGTAGAGCGTCAGTTTTGCTATTAAAGTGATTACGAAGACTCCGGGGGAGAATGGAAATACTAATTAATTCTATTTTTTATCACTGTCAGTATAGTATTGACTCTCTGAACTGACTTGTATTAGGTGACTGTGAGAGGCTTATTGCTCGAGCACTTTAATCTTAATATTATAGAGAACTAGGGTTCTATTATAGATGCATGAATGCGGTCACCGAGGGAGAATAAAAGCACGGCTGGGGTGTTATGTCCCCCACTTTCCAAGTCGCGTCATCATTGGCGCGCTTCTCTGTCTATGATTTAGACTGCACATGGGAAGTAATTAATGGGAGAGGACTAGAGGTGAGATATCAGCAGTAAAGAGGTATCATGTCCACGTACTTCCATGTCATTTAACTTTCGTTTTCATTTCTATTTACTTCAGGAGACACCTCACCCTCACCAAGAGTTTCTTTGCTTCTCTGGATCTTAGTCGCCGCTGCTGCAGCATTGATTCTTGTGGTGGGAGGTTTGATATTTGTTATCCACGCGAAGCACAAAAAGGCCGGATTTAACGTCAGAAAAGAAGTAAGTATGAAACAACGACAACGATGTATACAGTTCATTTTTTTAAGCAGCATTCACACCCGCGAGTTTTTTCAAGTTTTTGCTTTGACATAAACATTGGTCTCCCCCACAAGGTGGAAGAGTAAAAGTTAAAAAATGCATAGTATTTAGGTAATGTGGCCCCCAGTCTAAGAAAATTAGTCAGTCCCAGCTTTCTTTTTTCTTTCGATTCCTTCCCTTTCCTCGACCGTGTGTATGTATGTAGCGAATTGTGTTTCGTTCGCTTTTTTTACTGACATAACTGTGAATTCTCGCCTAAATTTCATTGTCTCATCTTGGCCCGTACCCTTATTATCATCAGTCAAGCACTTACGGTCAAACAACAGAATTAGAACTGGTGTTTCACAACACCCTGTCCTAATAATCCAATCAGAATTTGTCCAGTCCTCACATCTAAACCATTGTTGTTTACAATGTCAAGAAGGCTTACGCATTAGCCAAGGGAGTCATTCTTAAAAATAAACAACTTACAAACAGATCTGGAGGCGTTAGACATCGTTCAGTGGAACAATTTTTAGATTCGATTTTGGTTTTTCGGAATATTAATAGGGGCTAAAAGGAACACTTAAAAAGATTTTAGATATTTCGAATATCACAGAGTCAAATCTCATATTTTTTTACTGCATGGAACACAGTTTGACACAACGTTTGAAAATCATCCATTGTGCGCCGTTCGACTTACAGACTAGCTATAGTTTCACCTTGTTAATAGTGCATAACTTACTTTAATCTAAATGCATGCTTATCGAAACTAAAAAACTGTTGCCACGTGCGAGCCAGTGAGAAGACAAATAGTGAAACAATACACAAATACAATTAGGTATCATAATTTTAAATAACCGGTTCTTAGACCACTTCTTTCCTTTAGTCTTGTCGTCTACCTCTCAAGCAGGCTTACCCGGATAATTCAGTTTAATTTGTGCATGAAAGGTGTGTACTAAAGCCGAATTTTTTTCCGTTCTTTCATTCAAGGAAGGTCAGAAAGAACAGCGATATTCAAACCTTTACATCAATAACTAGCAGCTTAGCAACACGGCAGAAGAATGGAGAATACTCCGGACAGAGCCTCGATGTACTCTCTTCCCGTAATTTATATAAAGTCAGCCATTAAACTGGGAGAATTAACCTTAAACACGAAATTTAATGTGGAACATCATGAAAAGCATAGATTGAGTTAGTCCGGTAGTGAGAAGCTTAAAAGGAAAGCAGCGCCTGCATGATGACAGCAGTGCTGAAGGAATGCTGAAGAACTGGAAGGCATGCTTGAAGAACGTTTTTGAGCTACGACGTCCCGGAAGTGGCCTTTTTCAGGCGGTGGTTTAAGTCAAATCGCCTCTTAATAGTAAAGTACGAAGAATCAAATTTTAAATTAAGGCATGTTAAGAGGAAAAACAATCTTCAAAAAGCCTGAGTACTTAAGTCAAATCTAACAATCTTAAATACGATTTTATAAATACGATTTTATTCATTTTTTTTTTTGTTCCACTTGCTTTTGCCCTTGCTTATAATAAAGAAGTCACCAATAAAAAAAGCAGTCATGAATAAGTCAAATATTCATGACGAAAAATCACGAAGTTGAGTCAGGGATGGTTTTTGTTTTGTTGCTAAGAACTGATATTTTCCAGTGTGTATAGTGCATTAAACAGACTCTTGGGCTCGGAGAGCCAGAAGACCTATATCAGACCCAAATCAGACTCTTGGCGGAAAAGCTTACTTAAAGCTCTAGCTGACGTGCGCCCCTTTCACAGCCGGGCTTAATATTCCGTCTGTAGATAATATATTTCTTTATTGCTTTATGGCTATGATGATCATTCCTCATCCGTTTGAATGAAAATAAAATAAAATAAAGTAAAGTAAAAAACAAACAAAGCACTAATGGCCAGTTATTAAAAACGACTTTGGCTGCATAAATCAAACGGCAATCTCAGTCATTTCCTGATTTGGTAAACCCCAATATCGAAAATCTGACTACTGTTAGCGGTGCCAAGTCATATAGGACAGTCAGAAGATAAACATTTATTTTATTTACTTCATATAATCACTTTAGAAACAGGTTTCATGGCCACAGCACTGTTATGTAATCCCTGGTCCTTGATTGACTGAATTCTCATTCAGGTAAAAATTTTCTTTTTATTGCCACGTACAACAATGACATACTCAGGGGCACCCAACGGCAATTTTCGGGAAAATATCTGTTCGGAAGACGATTTGAGAACTAGAATTTTCGGAACATTTGTTGTAAAATTTCTTGCTTGCCTACCCCTCCTAGGATTTTCGAACATGTACAAAATGGTATAATTACCCATTTTAAACGGATATTTACCCTAAAAAAGGCCACCTAGAATTTTCGGGAGCCTTTTCCTGGCTGAAATTTTCGTAAAGGTAAGTTTTGATCCCTATAGTTTTCGGATCACTAGACTTTCAGCTAGGAAATCCGAACAGATGAAAAGTTTTTAGGGGATAAAAATATGCCTATATCTACCGTTTAAATACTAAAATACGTTCAACAATGCTATGTTAAGTGGTTTTGAACTATATCCTCGTTGGGTGCCCCTGTATACTTTTTGTTTCCAAAAAGAGTCATTATGGCTCTTGTTAAGAATAAATTGTTCCCGGTTGACCAATTTTTGAACACGAGAATCAGCGTCTTGTACGTACGGATTTCTAAATTGATCACTGATATGGCTATTCTGTCGAAAATCAATGGAACAGGATTTAACTTACCAAATATGGATCAGGGATAAAGGATGTTTTCAAGGAATTGAAACCGGATCTATTTTAAAAATGAGCCGTAACATAGCTAAGTAAACAGGAACACTTTGCGGTCCAATTGGCAAGTAAAAAACATGACGCACGGTGCGAAGTTCAAAAAGCTTTCCGTTAAGTTTCTGAATAGAATATGCGTATGGGGGCGAGAGAGCACGAATCGGTGGCGCTAAATTGCGCCCCGAGCAACAGAAGGCTTCACTGCTTTTTCTTCTTCTTTTTCTTTTTCTTGTTTTTTTTTCCGCGACTTTCTTCTGTATAGTGTTATGACCAAATGAAGGCAACCAATAAATTTCCTCCGGTGGCGGGTGAATTAATTTTTAATTCTGCACCTAAGTACGAACAGCAGGTGCTCATTTTCCGTCAGAAAAGACTGCTGAAAAGAGGTCATCCATTTTTCCTTCGAGATTGTTTCAAAAATAAGGAGTTTTTATAAGCTTATAAATGTTAAAACTTTAATTCCTGGGTGACATAAAAGTCGAGGAGAATCGGTAAATACAAATATATGAGATAGTTGTAATGGTCAAAATTTACATCCGTTTTCTAGTCCCGAAGAATTTGGTGGATCAACCATTGTTCTTAATTTTATGTCGCTGGCATCATCAAATAGGAACGAGAGGCATTTCAAGGACTTAAAGCAAGGCATATAAAATGAATAAAACATAATCTTAGCTAAATATTGTGCCAGTAAAGTGGTCGAGTAGGGACGCTCGCATTCGTGTGACAGGGTTACTCGGATGCGATTACAGAAGAAAGAATATGTCACGGCATAAATATACGATGAAAGTGACCTTCCGTATATTCAAACAGCAAAACGACCGGAAATAATTAGAGTCTAAAGGAAGAAACATGTTGAAGGTAGGTTGGTATCAATGTCTTCGATCAAACCATTTGTCTCACTGTAGAATTTTGCATTTCACTAAACTAAATATTCCCTTTGCGCTATTTAAGTCTAAGAAATTTTCCTTGACAATCATAATCGTACGTTCATTGATGATTCAAGCAGTCAAGGAACTGAGGGTCGAAACATTTAACAGTAATTCTTATGACATATGAAATTCTGCAAACAGAATAACGCAATGTTGATCGTATAACGTGAAAATTAACTTTGCAAGACATCAACACGACACCGAAGAAACTCAAAACAGAGCGGGATTGTAGCCATGGACGGCTGTTTCACTGGTAATTCTTAATCTATGGTCGGCTTTCTCGATTCAAAACGAGGCTTTACTGTGACCCTTTTTCGGGTGAGACGTTTTTAAGTTATTTGATTCTTCACTTATCATAGATAATAACGACACTGTGTTCCGTATTAAAAGTGCAAAGTCAAGTTAGCATCATTATACAAAGTAGGAAGCTAGAATATTAGTCGGTAATGGATCTGAAATTAAATGGAAAATCCTTCCTCACTTTACGTATATTAGCTGTCTCAGTATATACGGTGGGCGTCGATTCTACGAGTTTCCCGGCCGAAAACGACGATCCACGTATGCTATTCACGCTAAGTACCGTGATTGCTTGATTTCAAAATTTGTTTGTTAATAATCGCGCACACGGAACTTTCTTGACCGCGCTTGATTAAGCTGGTACGTGACGTCACGGGGGCCATGTTGGTTGTGTTTTAGGGTTAAGAACAAAAGCATTTCTCTCCTCTGAGAACTAAACCCTCTTTTCATGTAAATTCTTGGAAAAAAAATTCAATTGTATTGACCACCAACACAACACCAACATGGCCGCCTTGTCACGTGGTTGCAAGCCAAGAATGAAACATATGAATATTCACGTGTGTTTTAACATGAGCTTGCATAATTTTAAAAGCATACTATAAAATCGCTCGTCTCAAAGGCTCTGAAAACTGCCTGAGAGTTTGAGAGTTCTTACAGTATTAGTGGGCTCCTCGAATTTGAACACAAGACTCGCCAACCAGTCACTGCAAATCAGGGATCTCATTCTTTCTAAGCCGGGGGGGAGAGAGAGGGAGAGGGTGGAGATGATGGCTATAAGTAAGTGCCGTGTCAGATGAAAAAGTAATTTTTAAATTTTATTCTTACTAATTATCCTTCGATAGGGCTATTCCGGTCCTTTGACCTTGCCATTTTTAAACTTAATTTTTTTGTTTTTTTGGCAACGTATATTCATATTAGCCTAAAAGTATGCAAAACTGAACAACCCACTTAATTATAAACAAAACTGATCAACGTACGACCAGTCCATACAACTCTGCATCGTCGGTTTTCCGTTGAATAAGACGTTACTTTTTGGGTTTCGGGTTCATTCTTTAATTCTATTTTTATCTTAAAACTAGTGGGAGTCTCTCTCGCGGTGGTAGCTCACTAGAATTACGTCATGCTAATTCCGCTCATTTTATCCCGCAGCGTTACGTCTAACCCAACCAGTGGTCTGCGCCTTATGTCAGCACCACGTAATCCGTGATCACTGATCATGAATTTGGTGAACGAGCAAGAGATAATCATGGTGAGTTCTCGACTCATGATCGTTTTTTTTTTATTATTATTTATTTTTATATTTTTGCAGTTCAAATTCAGGCATGATAAGACCACTAATGGCGTCACATGAGAAACAGATCTGGAGACATTTCTCGTGGAAGTATGATTAATAGCTGCAGTTCATTGAATTGCAAAATGGCCAGTCAGTCCCCTAAAGAGTTTTTCTTAACCTAAATTCATTATAATTCTTAATCCATCTTCGCAGTTAATAAGCGAACATCTATGTTTCCTTTCTTACTTCTTGATAGCCTACGTAAAACAATTCAAATGATTCTCTTCGGAATGTTCGCTTTACTACTCAGAGTTGCTTAATTCAATTAGTAGAGCAAGAAAAAGCTTTAGGCTATGTTCACATTATGCCGAATAGCTTTTGCTGCATAGAGCTTCTGGATTTCTGTGACGTAGCGAAGCTGCGTCACGCCGATCTCCAGAGTAAGAGTCATGTATCGGTTAACCCTTTAAACCCTAAGATCAAAATTTGAATTCTCATTTGTTGCCCCTATTCATTTCCTACAGAGGTAGTGGGGAGAAGTTAATAAAATATCAAGCAAATTCATCTTGTGTGATCATGTCCCTAATTCTCATGATCACTCTGTTTTACAAAGCATTGATATCACAAGGAGAATTTTGATGCTGATCACTCTCAGGGCTTAAAGGGTTAAGTGTTTCGTGATACTATACCGGATAGCTTTTCGAATTGGCACGACAAGTTCCCGGGGGGGTTCTTGGGTTAATTTTGGCTGGGTATGTGCCGCTGGCCTCTCAGAGCACCTACCCCATTATAGCCCATTCTGTGGCCAATTATAGACCCCATCTTAGTGACTTTTGGGCAAATATTTAATTTTCGCTATCCCAACTTAGTCACTTTCTATTTTTTTATGAATTGACCAGTTTTTGAGATTGAATGAAGCGTACTTTACTTTTTATGTACAGTACAAACATGGTACGTTTGCTAACCGTAATTATAAAGAACTGTAGTCAATCCGGTCGTGAAAATGTGAGTTCATCCAGCAACGCATCCCCATTAGCCTCTTTTAAGAAATTACCCCCCCGGGGAAAGTTATCCGGTATAGCGTGAACGTAACCTTGGTTACCCTCCAATAACTCTTCAAGCAAGTTGACCCCTTTTTTTTATTTTCAAATTCAAGAGAATAAGGGATGTTAAGGTATACAAGCGTCGTTATGACAAAAGGAATCCATTAGTCAGATAAGACCTTGTCGTCTTATTAATGTAACAACCCGCATTGACAGGTGGCCTGAGAGCGCTCCAGCTGCTCACGTTCTTGACACTACTGTTATTTATAGCCATTATTGGTCACAATAGGTATTATAATTATAATTTCCGTCGTACCCGTACGATCGAGAAAAGACTGTTAAAAAGCGCGCACTTAGCCTAAAATACTGAAGCTCATGCATGTTCGTATTGGAAGAGTTAACCGGCTTTGAGCGGGATGCCAACCTAAGCTGACTACTTGTGTTTGTGTACCTAAGGGTATCAGTCAGTTCTTATGTTTAAAAAGCTGTTTTTTTGTGTTGATTTTAGGTTTTTATTTTTCTTCGTAACGTAATTAGCCTCTAATACCATTAACTCTGACGCAGCAGTATTTAGTTAATGACAATCATAGCTATCAATAGTTACCAAGAAAACGACATTAATTCCTATTATGTTCTCTTGCAGTTACGTGCACAAAAAAATTCGAAAATGGAAAGAGATTGCGGAATACCCCTCAGTATTCAGAATGAGCGATTCAACCGATTTCTTTGATTTTTGGCATCCTTAATAAATACGTTGATAGAACTTTATTTCCTATCTGAAAGGGTATTCCTACCTCAAGCTTAAGAAACCTACGGCGAATAAAGTTAGCACTGCGAGAAGAACAACTTTGTGCTGAGTGCGCGGTGATATTAAAGAACTTCTATCCATCAAACTTACTTTCTATTTGTCCCTCTCTTTTCGAAATAAATCTTAACAAAACAAAATATACAGAATATAGCATCTACGAAAAACTCTCAAGAGTTTTAAGCGTCGTAGGAGATAGTATGTTGGCACTCTTCCTCTATTTTTGCGTCAACTTTTACAAATGTGTTAGCGTAGCATTTTAAGGTTATGATTTGACCAGCATTTTGTGCAGCGAGTTCTACGGTCACGATTGCCTTCAAACTTGCAGATTTAAAACTAGTAAGAGAGCTTTGAGGCTTATTTTTCTGAAGTTAGGGAAAAATCTGTCGTGGGATTTCGAACTTATTTACATTTTTCGTAAAAATGAGGTTTTAAATATATGCCGACATCTCAAAGGTTTTTATACCTTCAAGGAAAAAAAAACGCAAGTCAAACACATAACCAACACGCATATAAATAGGTTCACGCTACCTTAACCCTTTAAGCCCTAAGAGTGATCAGCGTCAAATTTCTCCTTGTAATATCACTGCTTTATAAAACACAGTGGTCATGAGGATTGAGGGCCTGATCACAGAAGATGAATCTAATTGATAATTCAACAAATTCTGCCCACTGTTTCTATTGAAAACATATAGGGACGACAAATGAGAATTTGAATTTTGATATTAGGGTTTAAAGAGTTAATTCTGAATAA
>CALNXK010000203.1:605000-670000 GCA_942486035.1 Porites lobata | reverse complement strand
CGATCAAAAGAGAAGACAGAGGGGTGTACTGGTGTGAGGCAAACAATTTTGCAGGTTGGAAAAGGTCAGCGACTGCAACTGTCACAGGTAAATACTATCATTTTTGTATCAGGGATATGTCCAGTACTTCAGTGAAAAGATAAGCTAGGGGACCCTTCATAAAACTAACAAGTATTGTTATATAGCTGGAAATTTCTTCCCAACAGCGCGTGCTCTCATTAATTACTTCGAGGTCACATGACATTTAACAATAAAACTGTATCCCGCCAAAATCTCCGAGCGGGCAACATTGCAAAAATCTATTGTTACCCGCGAATGTTGACCGACAACCGCCGTTACAGTGAGGTTTAATGTATTTTCAGCTTCAAAATATCTAACTATATCAATAATAAACCAAAAACAGTTTTCAATGTTTCCCTCAGGCTCGCCTCGGGAAATAGTGAGATTCGCGGGAATCAAAATTAACTGTTTCCCTCGAGACCAGTTATTTTAAACACTTAAAAAGTGTTTTTTGTTTACCATTGCCTCATGGGGAGATTTAATATCATTAATATTTGTTCGCTTGCCTTATGTGTTAGTATTATGGAAGCCCTTCTTCACAATGCACCCCCAAGACAATACTGTGAAGTTAAAATCTGGAACTGCAGTTGTAGCCCTAAAATGTGCTGCAGAAGGCCTCCCGCGTCCAGTTATAAGCTGGTTAAGAAACAACTCGACAGTCGTCAACGACACCGTGACCATCAATGGAAGTGTTTCCACTCTCAACCTTGTTTTCCGTACTATAAAGGACGAGGATCCTAGGTATATGTGTGTGGCAACAAATGTAGTGGGGAGAACTTATTCCAGTGAAGCAGCATTGACGTTCGCTACAAAGTCTCCATCAAGCAACAAAGGTAACGGTTTTTGGACTTCTTAACTCGAAATATGTTCCAAGCTTTCAAGAGACTTTAAAGTCTTTTATAGTGAACACAGTTACGATAATAAATCAGTTGCTTTCGTCTCAGCCGTTCACCCGGACGATCGTACTCAATCTACTTATAAAATGATTCTTTGGCCAAACCTTTCGCAGTAGTAAATAAATTAAGAATTTAATCCCTTAGTTGTTTCCACCACTGGGATATCGTCCTAGCATGCATCAAACTCTACCTGAACTACAGCGTCCAATTCTCTGGATTCGGTCAGAGTGAAAAATCTTTAAATTCACAAAATTATTTTTGGAGACATTTTCACGGAGTTCAAAAAGGAGACTAATATGATGGAAATTTTAACTCAGTGCCTCGCATGCGAATTCACTGCTCATTACCTATAACGAAATAAAGGAATGAGTCTAAATCTGACTCGACTTAAACGGATAAAAAAAAGGAAAAGTGTGGAATAAAGAACACGCCATTTTACTTCTTCTTCACCCTCCCCCCCCCCCCCCCCGAAATGCATGAAGATTAACTATTTTATCAATAAAGGTTGCTTTGGCAATTGCAAAGCTATTGTTTAGTGGGCACTCATGCAAAGCATTGCAGTGAGTTCCCTATGCCCAGGGCAACCTTTATTACATTAAATGAGCTATACGTGCTTTTAGCTTCCGCGGACGATGGTATGTCTCAACTACTCTGGCCATCTATCATTGTCGGAATTGTGGCTATACTTGTTGTCGTCATGATCGTCCTCGTAATGAAACAAAAGTGGTGGATGAGGGCCAACAGCCAACGTAATTGGGAGGTATGTGAAAGAAACGATCATTCATTCCTATCTGAGCTTTTAACAGCAATTACGTATAAATGACCGAGACTGGATGCTTCTTGTGTCACTGACGCAGGACTCTATGATACGGTCACAAAGAGTCCTCATAGAAAATATATTTTCATCAAAAAACGGCCTTAAACGCTGTCAAAAGTATGAAACTAATAGTCTAAGAATAATAATACAATTTATTATACATTGTAGTCACCAGCCTACAGTTAATTCTGGGAAACAGCGCAACCTGGGAGATTTTTCACTGGAATCGAAGTTGAACCTACTGGATTAGTGAATAGTCTTTGGAATCCAGAATACGAGGGTGCCAATGGGGTTAGCAATTAACTGATATTCGGCAAAAAACAGATATGCTGTACTTAACTGATAATTGGCCAAAAACTAGATATTAAATTAATAGTTAAAGGAACAGTATCCCGTTACTGCGCATGCACCAAACTTTGATTTTTGGACGGGATGTCGCGAAATCAAAAGATGCGAGGAGAGTAAGATAATCTTGAAAAATCCGTTTGCATCGCGCTTGGTCGGGTTCAATACGACACTAAAACTTCTCAGGATTATAGATCAATGATATATTGTTCCTGTTAAGTTTCGATTTGGGCAAAATCTGGATTTTTTGGCCTTACTTTCATTGCCGTTTGCCGGAGGACCAAAAGATTGGAAGCACTTTGATGCCGATAAGGCTTATTTCTTCTGCTAGCTTCCATACAAGCTCAGATTGAAACAGCAACAATAAAGACTGTAAGAAAGAAACCGTTGAGACATTGATGTGACTGAGGAGATCTTGTTTGAAAATGTTTTGCAACGACGCGTTAGTAAACTTTTAAATGAATTTACGGCCGACAAAATCGACCAAACAGGCACTACACGTTTTGAAAATTCGAATCCCATCGTTGATGACTAACCTTTGGATGATTCATAGCGGAGATTGCATTTTTATTTATGGAAACGTTTGAATCGCGGGAATCTTTCAGATATTACTGGACTTGGAGCGATTGACCACTGACACGAGTTTCAAATTAGAAAATATGTTTTTAAAGCGAAGCGGAACGAGATTTTCGGGTCGCGAGGCGGCCCAATGGGGTTAGCGATAAAATCGCGATGATATTCGGCCAAATTTTTTATATAAGATACGTCTTCGAAAGTCTAAAATAACTTGAGAATATAAACAACAAATCTCTGTCGGCGGTGCGCTCCGGAAGGAAAAACTAGATAGTTTATTGTTTTGAAGAAAAAACAGATAAGTTAACTGTCCCTTTAACTGTTAAATGAAAAGTTAACAGTTATAAGTGATATTCGCTGAATACGATCCTTCATATGTTAATAAAACCAACAAAGTTTTCAAACACAAATGCTATTTTCTGACTTTTTTCTGTCCCGCTGATGACCCGGTGGAACATTAACTGATATTTAACTATTTATAATATGCAAGAGCAGGGGCGGATCTAGGGGGAGGGTGCAGGGGGTGCGCAACCCCCCCCCCCCCCGGAGATGACCTGCGGTTTTCTAATACAACTGGTATTCTGCAAAAAAAAAAACTATGTGGTTTATTGGTGTTGAAGTAGCGCAAGAGACGAGTGCACCCCCTCCTAAAAAATATCCTGGATCCGCCCCTGAAGAGGCACCATGGTAGAAACCCGGCAAAAAAAATTAATTGAACGTCACTTTCAGTCATAGAGCTGTTTGCAGACAGCTCAAAGCTCAATGAATTCGTCTTCTAATATAAATACGATTTCTGTATTCGGAAAAAGGAAATACTGTTTTCACGGACTGAAAAGATCGTCAAGTTAAACATAACTACCCAGAGAAAAAAGCTGTGACTCTTAGCATTGGATCTGGCCAAAAATAAATTCATTTCTTATGGTTCAGTGATATAAATCAGCATCTTTCTTTCAAACACATGGAATTTAAATTGTACTTACGAGAAATAGTTTTTGTAACTGATGTTGCAGTTCTAACTATTGAGACTATTAAGCTCGTGTTAACCCGTGGATATCTTTTGACGCTTTGGAAATACCAGAAAAAAGTACGCCGTCTTCGGAAAAGGACGTAACGTTGAGGTAGGCGAAAGATGATCTCGACAAAGTCTGTAGCGAGGTACAAAAAAACATCTGACCACGCAGGTGGAAAACTTACACGCAGTTTCTTACCTCAACACAAAAACATTTAGCGCTTTGAACTACCATCAAGACTTTGGAACCATAGTGAAGGAACTAGGAATTCGAAGTGGGCTAGACACAGGAAAAGTCGAATTGTCCCGTGTCTAAAACCTCATCTCTTTGTCAGCACTATCAGACCTCTCAACCATGTCTCTCCCATCGGTTCAAACAGTGACAAAAGAAGCTGAAGTTGGGATGAAGGACTGTATAGGTGACTTTCGACCTGTTTGTAAGAAAGTGAAAGTTACTAGCTAACCAAAATTAGTAGTTAACTGAGAATTGGCCAAAAATGGTAAGGTAGTTAAAAGATATTTGGCCGAAAAATTAGTTTAAACGTTAACTGAGAGTTGGGTATGCCCATTAGCAACCTCGGACACTGCTCAAGCAATCCGGATTCTACTATAGATTGTAATCCGGAAACCACATTTAACTGACAAGGAATCGAGAATCCAGTACCTGGAATTCAGGATCCAGGGCGTGGAATGCTCTCCTGGCATGGGCCGACTGTAAAATAGTTTATAAATTGGACTGATTATGAATCGAGTTAAACTTCTCTTTGCATGAAGGATGTCTTCATTTGATTTGAGCTAATCAGAAATGGAAAAATATGTTAAATGGATAACAGTACAGTAAAATGTATTTACTAGATTGTTCTTAGCTAAGTAGTTTTTTTTTTCTTATATAAGTTGCCGAGAGAGAAAAAAAATCACCTAACATGCAGGGCAATTTGGGCAAAGCCTCTTTCCATGTTGACCTCTAATATTTAGATTGACCCATTGAGACTAAAAGCAAAGCGTCAATTTATAGATGTATATACTTTTAATACTGGAAACCGAAAAATTACAACAAATAAGCTTCAACCTATGTAAATCCAGAAATTTATACTTGACTGATTTTAAAACAAAAAGAGAAAATTATTAATCATATTCGATCACAGTAATAGTCTTGGAAAAGAATTCTTACCCATACGTGTGCATCACTGACCTCCGTTCCCCTCTCTTCTAGCTACACCCCTTTGCGAAGCTATTTTAACAACAGAATGTCAGATTCTAACCCTAGCTCATCATTTCAATTAAATTTAGCTGGTCAAGACGCAGCAAGAATTTATCGAGTTGCAAAAAAGAAATGGCGAAGAATTAATTAACCAGCTGCGAAACAGTCATTCCACTAGCACTATCACCGCAGATTCCACTCAGGAGGGCACGCTGTCTACCATGGACGGTCAAGAGGAAGCCATCGACAACGAATTATACTTACAAGGCATGGACACAGAAAATCGAGACTGGGAAGTCCCTCGAAATAGGCTAGTTATAACGGAAGAAAAGCTTGGCGGAGGGGAGTTTGGTATTGTAACCAAAGGAGTGTATTCACGAACTGACGGAAATAGGCTTCCCGTGGCTGTTAAAACACTTAAAGGTTTGTTTTGTTAGTTTTTACAATTTTTTTGTTTGCTGTTTTGTTTACCATTAATAAGTTAAGGCATATGTTTTAGGTATGTGCAGCCTGTGTAGTGTTCTTTGTCCTGAGCTTATAACTGGAACTTTAAGATCATGTTTGATGTTATCTCAAATTACCTTTTTGGTCTGAAAACGGGTGCACTTACTGGTTATTTAACCTGCATTCGATACAGAAACCGTTCACAACCTCGCTTTGACAAAAAGCTACCCTGCGAGCCTCCCCTTGGTCGAGGGGCAGAAAAGTAGGCTCTACCTGAATCGTTTCAAGCCTTTGAATTCGACTCAGACCGAACCTCTGGAAAAGTTTTTTATCTTATTTTCTCTCGATAAACTGATTTTTCTTTTTTGGCAGAAGTATCCGTTTATGAAAACCAATGGTCGTAACTGAGTTGTGAGTTTTTTGCTCAGCGAACGAAAATGCTATTATTTTAAATAGAACTATTTATTACTCAATTCATGCAGGGTCTTTCTCGAGTACGCAATAAATCGAGCAAGCTGGTATGGCAGGGTATCAAAGCGCTAGGAATCATACTTTAAGTTTTCAATTTTTACGGTGGTAAATTCACTTTAAATCAACTTTAGTTGTCTCTGTTCTAGTATCCCACCCTTTCAGCAACACCTTTTTTTCCTTTTTTTTTTTTTGTTTTTTTATTTCTAAAACACTGCATATGACCTCTTCATGCATTCATCATCAGGGAAATCAGAAGACTGGTGTTGCATTGTTGGGGTCCAAACACACAACCCAGCTAAACTTGAGTTGGCTGTGTTCATATACTCTCAACATATATTGGCTGCGATTCGTTTCATTTTTTCTGCACAATCGGCCCTTTACTGGCTGATCTATACAATATGCTTGCTGTTAGTGGACGAATAAGCCTGGACTATGGTAATGTTATTTAGCTGTACGTTTCTTCCTTTGTTTTAGAAAATGCAGATCAACAAGAACGAATGGCACTCATACGTGAGTTAGCAATCCTCATACACGTTGGCCGCCATCCAAATATAGTGAGCTTGGTTGGAGCTTGTACATTTGAAGGTAACGAAAGTCTAAGCATAGTCGAATCACCATGAGCCACTCGTCTAAAATTATATACTTACGTATCAATTTTATAAAACTTTCTCAGTGCGTTAGCTTGCTCCTTGGAGGAATCCCATTTCCTGATCATGAATCTCACGAATCTCAACAGGGGTGTAGACAGGCATTTCCCTTGGTTGGACACTGTGTTTGTAGCATGTACAGCTACAGGTGACGAAACTCTATTAGGGTATCCTCTTACTTTGCAAAACAAGTGCTTGAACATTTCAAAGATAAAAAAAACTCAATTCACCTTAGAGCACATGATGCTGGCTCGTCAGGTACACCCTTGCTTAGACCTGAAGCGTTTTAGCTGGAACTGCCTTTTAATTTTATTATTATTATCATTTTTTTTTAGTTTTTATTTTTTTCTGTAATATAGGGCATGCGTATGTGGTTAATCCGCATCTTTAAATATGCCGACAGCTCTTACTACAACACAGAACACATGGCCTTCAGACGCATGTTATATTGCTATGAATTACTCAAACACCCATCCATCTATTAAATATATCCTTTCTGAACTGTCTTTTATATCTCGTTATCTACATTATTTACTTTCCATCTTTTGATTTATTAATACATTTCTTTGGCAGAGCCGCTTTGTGTTGTTATTGAGTTGGTTTCTGGTGGAAGCCTTGATAACATACTCCGCAGTAGTCGTGTTCAACCCGAGAGAGATATTCCATCTTACTCAAACATCTGGTCACGGCTGAATGAGAGGGAACTTTTAAAGATTGCGTTAGACGTTTCTAATGGTATGAAGCACTTGGAGAGTAAACAGGTATTCTGAAGATTGTAATCAAAATATTGTTTGGAGTGAGTAGTTATTGGAAGTGCTAGCTGAACGTTCTTACCACGAAATTTGACTGTCAAAAATAGCGTTTACTAGAACTAAAATATTGTGAACCTATTTCCTAAATGAATTATGGTAAATCATTTTTAAACAACTCCATTAAATCAAAACTGCTTTCCACTACTATTTGACACTATTTGACAGTTATTTGACTAAGACCCGAGGGCTATACATACCTTACATGATGGCATAAGTTGCCACGGTCTATGAGGAACGTTTTTCAGAAAAATCAATCTCGTCTGTAATTCTTTATTGTAGGCGTTCCCTGGCCCCAATCGTGAAATCTCAATAAACAATCTGAGAAGGGTCTTAACTGTCAAAACCCGAGCACTAGAACGCCGTAACTAATAACCTGGCTCCAATTTTGAAAAGCTGGATTGTGCTATCCACCGGACATATCACTATCCATTGGATAAGTATTAGGGAAACCAGTTGCACTATAAGCTGGATAGGGGCTTATACAGGTGGATTGTAGTCGTCTACCTTTTGAACAACTGGCCCTTGCACAAGAGGACTTCGGTGATCGATTCAGACGTTCATTTTACAAGAGCTAATTGATATTAAAATATTATTATGTAGGTTCTCATCTGGGAATAGGAAAAGTCAGTGAAAACCAGTACAAGTCGTTTAGATGAACCTGAAATACGGATTTTCTGGGAATAATCAGAGCGTTACAGGGAAGCAAGGGAACCACGCCCTTCATAATCATTTAAATGGCAGAATATTTTCTGTCATAAAAACATGAAACTGTTTTAAAAAAGCGTTTTACCCTACTTTTTCAGTAGATAACCAACAAATACAAATCTTAATTGGATAAGGAAGGTTCTTCTGATATGCACGCTTTTATTGTACCAGCCTACACAAAAGTAGTAGAAAATTAAGGATACAATCAACACCATAAAGCATGTTTCTATTTCCAATTTCATTTCCAAATTAAAACAAGAGTGAAATTATATTTGGAGTCTAAAATAAAAAAAAAATAAGTAAAGGCTTGTTTATAGTGGAAATTGCAACTATAAATATGAAGCAATCGTAGTTTTCAGTGCTTAGTCTTCGATGAACTCGCCGAATGTTTTTAAGGTGGTGGTACACGTGTTCCTCCTTTTTGTTTTTTTATTTTTTTTTTACCTTTTGTCCTTTTTATCTCTTTCCAGCGGTTAATGTTTTATTGATCATCTGAAACAACTTAATTCAATAAATGCAATGCGTTGTTGTTGTTGTTTTTTTCTTTGCAATACAGTGTGTTCATCGTGACCTTGCTTCTAGAAATGTTTTGGTTGGAGGAGGCCTGGTGGCAAAAGTTGCTGATTTCGGAATGTCACGTGACATATCCAGAGATGGACATTACATTAAGACCTTGCAGGTAAAAAGTTCGTTGTAACTGTTGTATCTTTCCGACATTTTACGATCAAACTGTATTTCTTTTTTTTGATTAATGGTATTGCAGATGAACAGTCGTGGCTGTTTCAAAACGTTATGCTGGAGAGCAAGAAACGTTTAGGGGCAAGAGAAACAAAGAGCTTACATCGTTAAAAATGGTTATTTCCATTTGCAATTACAGTCAACTCCCTCTAAGACGGACATCTTTGGGACCGGCAGTAAGTGTCCGTCTTAGAGAGATGTCCGTCTTATAAAGAGTCGAATAAAGGGAGTAAAGAAAGGCAGGTACCAACTCTAGGTGTCCGTTTTAGGGAGGTGTCCGTCTTATAGAGGTGTCCGTTAAGAGAGAGTTGATTGTATATGCAACCTGTCTGTCTGTCCTCCCCCAGTGTGTTTCTTCCTCTTCAGCAAGGCGTTTTACCACATGATGTATCACCTGCAATAGATATAGCAAAGCTGGTACAGTTCGTTCTGACGAGTCTGATTCACAGCTATTCAAACAGTCATAAATAACTGTGTCTTCAAGAAGACGTGGGTACTTTGAGAAATACAGCAAGTTAGGAAATAGAAATCTCTTATTTTAAAGAAGCTATTATCCAGAATACCATTTAATAGTAGTTGTTCTCGTTATACACAAGGGGAGAATTCCGTGGCTTTGGATGTCTATAGAAGCTTTGAAGGGAATCAGTACCATCAAAGGAGATGTGTAAGTGGTACTTCGTCTAGTATCTCAAAATATGTGTGTAACTTGAAAGTTCATATATTTGCCGAGTCATTACTGTGTTTGCATCTCTAACTTCTAATTTTGATAGTTTAAATGATTTATACCACCAACAGATGGTCCTTCGGTGTCGTTCTTTGGGAAATTGTCACACTTGGTAAGTTCCAATAACTACGTAGTATTTCATGAACTTAAAAGGATATAAAATTTCCCCAAACAGAAAAAAAAAGCATTTTTAAATGTTCAGGCCTGATAATGACATGATTCTAATACTACGTGTCTTTCGATCGTCTCAAGAAAGTGTCCAGGCGATAGCTGCGATTATGAAATGCTGGACATGAATACGGACTTTTAGGCAATGGGTAGAACTCCGTCAAACAACCCACTCAACTACCTCAACCGAACGACTAGTAAAATAAAGGTTACATAGGTTTTCATTTCTTCTTTTCATTTTAAAAATCCAGGTAAGCCTGGTTCAACCAGGGTTAAACAGGCTTGCCAGGGCTCGGTTGCATAAAACCTACACTTAAGTGCCCACTTAAGTAGGTCACTTACGAATCCGTTATGGGTACACTTACGGGTGTTGCATGAAACGCACTTAGCACGCTCGTAAGTTACTTTTTTACGTGGTAACTTACGGGCTCACTTAAAGGCACACGTAACTTTGATATAGTACTTTATTAATGACTCACTTCTTTTTTTTTTAAAGCTAACCATCGGTGAGTGTAAAGAAAGTTTTAATTCGTTTCGAACAATTTTAAGGATCTCAAAAAATTGAAATTTGTATGCAATCGTTATTTTTCTTCAATGTCTACTCAAAATGATAATTCTTCTTCTTTTTTCACAACGTCGGCTTTAATGTGTACATCAGAGGTTAACAAAGCGTATTGGAACGAATTACGTGAAGAAAAATTACTTTTTTTCACTTCTCAGTAAAAGATCTCGTTAACTTTAGTAAAAACAGTAACGATAAGAGACCTACATAGGTCCCGTAAATTTACGTGCTATTTTTCCAGTAAAAAAGGTTTTATGCAACACCCGCAATTTCTGTTGCATAACCGACACTTAAGTGAACACTTACGAAATTCGTAAGTGCAACCACTTAAGTGGATTCCCTAAGTGGACCACTTAAGTGATTTAATGCAACTCACTTAAGTTACGAGTGCACGTACGTATATCCCTAGTTGTTACGGGCGTTTTATGCAACCGGGCCCAGGCTTTAAACTAGAATCTTAATGCAAGGAGAAGATTATATTTAGATTGGGTTTTGGCTGCGCCATTACTCTTTCCAATTCGTCAGGGACGATCGAGACAATTCTGACAGCCGCATGCATGGAAACGGATATATCAATAAGATAATAACCCGAAACCTGTGCTTTATAGGAGAGCTGCCTTATAGGGGCGTCACTGGATTGGTGGAGCTTCATGAATTGCTGTTAGAAGGCGCTCGATTGGGGAAACCCGCTCACTGTTCTGAAGAATTGTAAGTTTTATAGTGACACCCATGGTAACATATTCCACAATGAGGTTAAATTTGGGTCCTCAAACCATTCTAGACAATCTGTAGGTTGCAACGTAATCGGCAACCGAGTAACTTGAGATCAAATCATCGGCTTTGTAAGTCAATATCAGAACATAAAGAAGTAATTTGCTGCAATTGTCTCCTATCGTTTCCCGCCTCTTGCGCTGGACGTTTCCGCAATACAGACTGTTCAAGTAATTACGTTTGGAAGTTCAGTATATGTAGGTTTCAAATTGAATTAATTTGGGGTTATTTTGTTGTTTCTCTAGATCAATGAAATTGAAATTTCTAGTTTTGCTGCGAATTCACATTAAACTCAACTGCTACTTGACTGCTTTTTGGTAGATTTTAAAGGGTGTTCATAAAAAAGTGCTGAAGAAAAGGAAAATTAGGTGGACCAATCCGAGCTCCTAAAATGTACTAAGTCGGGAAGGAGGATTTTGAGTAACAAGAGGAGAGCAGAAAGCTCCTGGCTGTACTACTAATGCCACAACTAATAAGGTTTTATCATTATGATATAAATCTACACCGACTTAGAGTTAAAGGTGGGATTGTGTGTGCGTGTGTGAGAGGTGGGGGGGGATCAAATGGTAGAGCTCCAAAAGGAGGAAATATTGAAATTTTCGAATAGAATGCAAGTAGGGTCTTCCAAATTTTATTGCTCAACAATAGTTTCTCATCAGCCCTTCCCCCCCCCTTCCCCCCCCCCCTCCCCCTCCTCAAAAGAGTTTTTGTGACTCAGACGTCATTCTTGCGAAACTGTTTAGCGGCGAGGAGCAATGACAGACGGATCTATTTTAATATCTGTGGGATTACAATGATGATCATCTGTGTCAAACTAAGATACTGTACTGATTCTCGCGATCTTTCTATAGTTATGACGTCATGCTAAAGTGTTGGCAGCATTCCCCCGATAATCGCCCTTCTTTTGAAGAGCTTTCTGTAATTCTTCGTCAAATACTCGAGGAGCAGGAGGTAAGAATTTACGAATAATAACTCGCTGAAAGTAAAGGGTAGATATATGCAGCTGTTAAAAAATTCCGGAAGCTTACAATTACAGTGTAAGATATCAGTTGATCGGATTTCATTTTAAGACCACACAGAAGGTTGCATCAGTTCAAACCCTGTTATGAATTTTAGGGCCTGTTTACATGAAGGTGGGGACCCCAGGTAGGTGAAGTAACAGGTATGTGAGATTACCCCACCTGATGTAAACGTGATCACATTAAAATGAGAGATAATATGGACAGGCAGGTTACCCCACCTAAACAGGTTACCTCACCAACCTGGGGTCCCCCACCTCCATGTAAACAGGCCCTTAGACCTGTAAATGCAAGCAGAATAGTTACTGTGTATATACAGAAAGCGCCGACTATTGTCTATTCCGTTTGTTGAATCAGAAAGTCAATAATCTGACCTAATAAGTTAATTAAGAACTAAAAGCTGAAACAGGGTGGCTAACCTGTTGTAGGGTCGGTGAGTTCAGTAAAGCATAATTGATGAAGTACTTTTTCTTACCTAAAAAATAACGTAATTAATTAACCAAATTTAAAGGGGAGTCTATAAAATTAAAAATCCGGGTACAAGGAAAGGCATGGAACTTGGTTGGCCGCCACTTAACCGGAGGGATGCTGTTAAAATCCTTATATGCACGCCAGCGGGTTCTGACAGTGCATTTCTCACCTACGGTACCCATAGCCTTTGAAGGTTAGAGGTATCTCTTTCAAAGAAAGTTCGAGGTCCCTGCTGTTAAGGAAACCACCGGCCCTATTCCGTCCAAAAAACTCTGGTGAAAAAACGAAACACTGCCGTAAATTTTCTCTATCTCAAATGCTCCTGTCTAATGATTGCCCCCTGTCTAATAGCACTGCACACAGATTCTAAAAATAGTCTTCGTCTGATGAGACCCCCCGCATGGCTCAGACAAACTTTGCTTCTCACTCAAAGGCTTTGTATGTGCGTTTACTGAGTGTTGAGTCAAAACATTGATTTTTTCGCGTATTTTTATCAGGATATGGTAAACAATAAGCGTTGAAGCTGGGAAAAATGTAAGAGGGACTCAAAGATCCCTGAAAAAGTGGTCTGAGTCACTAAATAAATGCGAGAAATCCAGAAAGAAAGCGAAGTACGCTATGTTTTGTGGCAGTGATCACTGATCAGGTAGCGGGCAAACTTGAAAGAGGTAGATACATGGCAGTCTTAAATTTTTTCCATTTTCACGAATTCTTCGATTGAATTCCTCTAAAAACGTGAAACGTTTCTTTAAAAATCTCAAGCGATTTTAAGCATTGCCCTTGGTTAGAAGTAGACTCAGTTGTCGACCTTGGGCATTTTGTGAAATCTGGGATGCTTTCAACGCTTCACCGCCGTGACTCACTGAGTCAGTTATCCAGGATATCCAGAAAAATTATCATCGAAACCTCCCTGAAGCATTGGACGTTTGTTCGCAAATGCCAAGCAATAATATATCCTGTAGTGCACAAATTCTCCGAGCTTGAGCATTTTCGAATCTCGAATCGCGGTAGCCTCCCCCGCAGACATTCTTAGGGGTGGATGACGCACCCCTAAGAATGTCTGCGGGGGAGGCTAGAATCGCGGGCACGGTTTTCAAAATACTATAGCACTGAACAGCCCGCCAGTCTAGACTAGGTCTCTCTGTTTTTCGCGAAAAACTGAACTTATCGAATATCTGGTACGGCTACGACTCTTTCTACTTCGGCACAGAGGTAGAAAATGTCTAAACAATTATCAAATTTTCTTTAAAGAATTCGATGAGAATTCTTAAAACTCGGAGTTGAATATCAGCTAATTCTTTGAAAACATTTACCGGCTGGGTTGCAAACGAGGTATCTACACAGAGCGTTTAAAAGTTCTCTCATTTTCTGCTCTGCATCAATCCTTTGCACTTGAGCTATGTTTTGATTTGTTCTACATTATATTCTCCTGGATCTTCCTCGAATTTCGAAACTGGAACGTTCCTCAAAACGCTAAAAGGGCGAGCAGAGCTGATCGCAAACTGTGCGTTTCCATACAGCGCCCTTGCGACCTCTTGCAGAAAGGGCCAATGTTTCTCTGAGTCTCGGTGGGGGTTACGTTTTGTGACATCATCCGTGCGCAGCGCTATAGACGCCCCCGATAAAAATTGCTCCAAAATACAGTGAAACCCTGTTAATATGGACACCAGCCGGACTGATGCCGTAGTGTCCGTGTCCGTATTAAGCAAACTCGATCTCAGAAACAAAAATGTCAGAGGCACGATTTTTATCGATTTAAAGACACAAAGGAGAAATAGCTGAAAGGAAAAAGCTAAGTCAGTGAAACTTGTAAAATAGAAGGCAGAAATCTTTATTAAACAACCAACGTATAAGGGTCAAAAACCGGATAGCGGAGACTGATCAAATCAATAGCCTGAATTTCATCCGATTACTTCGCGTCGTTATTTCTCCCTCAGTAACGTCTGAATCGACCGGCCGTTTATGCCGTCCAGTGACGTCACTTCTCCTTGACTTCTGCTTTAATTCGTGCAAAAAGTAAAGCACGATTTTCAAGTGGCAAACCGAGAAATATCGTTTGTAAATGTCTGCATGATACAGAACTGCTTTATTTTTTTCGATCATAATTCATGTTTAACGTTCAAACTATCAACTGAATGCAGTACAACTCTGAACCGGTTGCACTAAATTCTATAATCAAACTCGGTCGCAATCACGCAATGAAATAAACACACACGGAACACTTAAACACAATGATTTGCTTTAATTGAAAAGAAGGGGGACAAGAAAGAAAAGCTAACGGAATCATTACACTTGACGGTAAAAATAGCAAGAAGGTCGAATTATAACATTGATCTCAGAAAACTTCGCGTAATTAAAATCACCGGCAGCCGAAACGACAAAGCGGCTCTAAATGAAAAACCTACCGACTCTCCGCAATGATTCTTCATTCCCAGTTCAATTTAGCATTTCAGTTTCGAAGACAAGGGCAATTTCGCTGTTTACTATAAAGATTGCGCTTATCGAAATGTTTGAACTAGACGAAAGGATGCCAGGGATGCGATCCGCTGAATATCAAGCGACAATCCCGCTTAAATTTTTCATAATTATACATAATTATGCGAATGATTAGACAATGAACCAATTAAAATCACTACCCGGTTTTCGGGTAGTGAGTGACGTCACTGGACGGCATTAACGGCCGGTCGATTCAGACGTTGTTGAGAGGAGAAAACGACTCGAAGCAATCGGATGAATTTCAGGCTAATCAAATCAAACACGTCATGTTATTTCGCAACTGTTTTTAGTGGCAAAATCGTATGAATCTTCTTCATTAATTCCGGACGGACCTAGAAAAGAGAGTGTATTAAACATTATCACTTACTCTGGGTGGTTCAAATCGGCGCCAGTGGGCGGAACTATTGTCTACTGCATGCTCAATGGTGCACCGGCTAACGTTTAATTCTGACTGTATGACTTTAAAATTTTCCCTCTTTTTTACATTTTTTATTTAATTTTCTGGCAGAGAACTTACATCAATATTACCTATATCGAGGAACATGGAACAGGGCCAATGGACACAAAACTTTAAACTTCCCTGTCATATATGCTGAAGAACCCATCAGGGGTAGCCTGACAGACAGCGGATCCCGCTATAGGACCCTTACGTCAATATCCATGGTTATTCAAGACATGTTACGGCATAGACCGTCAAATAGTACATTCTGTGCCATATATTTTACTACAATATAAACGTCCACATGTGTAAAATTTTCACATTACTTTAATGTACATACTAATTAAAGAACGACGGCATTTCGACAAATCAAGCACATGCCAGCTTATCCCCCAGTAGGACGCTTACGTCAATATCCATGGTTCTTCAAGACATGTTATGACATAGATCATCCGATCAAAGCGTACATTCTGTGCCACATTTGCAAATTATTTACCTGATTTTAATATACATGCCAGTTTAAGAACGACTGTGCGACAAATGACATTTTGCAAAAACTATTTTGCAAAGATTTTGGTTAGGATCCTGTACGATCTTATAGGATTCTCTAGGATACTGTAGGATCCTGTCGCATTCCATGTGATCTTGTCTATAATACTGTAGGATCATTTCCAGAGTTGATTAGGATTCCATAGGATCTCTCGTGAACTTTCTTAGCATTTTAACTGCTGAAATAAAGACTAGTATATTTCGAAACTGACTTCTTAGGTTTTTCCCGGTATTATCCTTTTAAATATTTTAACTACGGAGGATGCGGTTGAGTCGTTGAAAATCTTCTGTAAGATCCCATAGCATCTTAACTAAAATTAATAACGATTTTATAGGATTTTTTCTAGGATCCTGTGAGATCATCCCGTAGGATCTTGTATGATTCCACAGGATCGTGTCCACAATTGATTAGGATTTCATAGGATCTTTCGTAAACCTTGCCTTTCCATTATAATTGCCCAAATAGGCACTTGCATACTTCGTAACTAATTTCCTTGGTTCCTTAGTATAATATCGTGTTAATTATCTTAAGGATTGCTGTTGAGTCATTCAGAATCTTCTCTAAGATCCCGGGACACGTAAAGATGTCTAGAATACATAAGGATGCCATGCCATTGTATATTTTTAAAAAGAATTCTTAGATTATTGATTTTATTATCCTTTTTTTAAAAAGGACGTAAAATATTAAAATATTTTACAGGATGCTATTCAGTCCTTCCGTATCTTGACAAAGATCCCGTAACATCTTGTTTAGAATTGATGAGGGTTCCATAGCATTTTGTCTAGGATCCTGCACGATCTTGCAGGATTCCATAGGATCTTGTCTATTATCTTGTAGGATCTTCTCCAGAATTGATTAGGATTTGTAAGATCCCATTGGATCTTGTATGATTTTACAGGATCTTGTCCACAATTGATTAGGATTTCATAAGATGTTTCATAAACCTTGTCCTTGCAAATTAAATGCTCAAATAAGCACTTGTATATTTGCCGAGTACTTTCTTAGGTTCTTGATTGTATTATCCTGTTTAATTTTTTACAGAGTGCTGTGGAGTCCTTTAGAATCTTGTCTAAGATTCCATAGCATCTTGTCTTAAACTGATAAGGATTCCATGAAATTTTGTCTAAGATCCTGGAAAACATAGAGATGTCTAGAACACATAAGGATGCCATACTGACTTTTGTCTAGGATCCTGTAAGATCAAGGAGGATTGTCAAGGACCCTGTAGGATCCTGTATGGATTTCATCGGTTTTTGTCCCCAATTGATTAGAATTCAGTTCATAAGGTCTTGCATAAAGCTTGTCTTTGCATTTTACCTGCCCAAATAAGCTCCTGTATACTTTTTAAAAGAATTCATACGTTATTGATTTTATTATCCTGTTTAATATTTTACAGGATGCCATTCAGTCCTTCCATATCTTGACAAAGATCCCGTAGCATCTTGTTTAGAATTGATGAGGATTCCATAGCATTTTGTCTAGGATCCTGCACGATCTTGCAGGATTCCATAGGATCTTGGCTATGAAATTGTAGGATCTTCTCTAGAATTGATTAGGATTTGTAAGATCCCGTAGGATCTTGTATGATTTTACAGGATCTTGTCCACAGTTGATTAAGATTTCATAGGATGTTTCGTAAACCTTGCCATGCGAGTAGAAGCGTTTGTCATCGTCTGGACGCGCTCACCGTGACACTTACTATTGTATTTTGCATAAAAAAAATAACATCGTTGAAAGTGCCGCCAACTTGTGAACTTGGGATGGAGTCATACTACAAGCTTGTGTTGACCATGTTGGCCATAATTATGTTTTGTATCGGAGTGTATACTATGGAAAGCGTGCTTAACGACTGTTTGGCACAATTTTCAAGCAAATATGTGCTCAAAGAAGAGCAGCGCCAGGCTGTTTTGGGTTTACTAGAGCAAGAGGATATTGTGGCGGTTCTTCCCACGGGTTTTGGGAAAAGTTTAATTTAGCAGTTGTTCGTGGCAGGGAAACTCAAACGAACCCTTAAGAGAAAAGAACAGGGGATTATAGTTGCATCACCATTACGAAGTATTATCAATGATGAAGTTGAATTTGCATTACCTTGCCGCGGGACCATTAGGTGATGCGGACATTCTGTTTTTTAGAAACCGAAAGCTATCATCGTCGTGCTCGCAAAGCTGCCTTTAATAAAAGAAAATCCAGCTCGGGTGCTTCTAACGTGATTACTACAAGGCGAAGAAACGCTGCTTGACTGATCATCTGTTTGGGAAACGGTAGATCTCTTAAACCGTCTGCTTAGTTGACGAACACTCTCGAAAAAAAGATTTTCTGTTAGCTTTTCGGGAACTGGGTGATTGCCCAGTACTATTGACGTATACAAAGAATCCACATATCCTGCAATAATCCGATGTGGCGATTTGTTTCGGCGTCAGACCTCTTTTGGCCGGGTCTTTAGGCGTAGAAGCAGTCTAAGGAGGGTCTAAGAAGACATGCTTCAAACAAACACGCGACTCCAAGTGTCACTAGGTATCAACTGCCTGATTTCAGCCTTAATTGGATAATTTAATAGGACAGTACGCGTCATGCCTAAGTAATTGGACAGTACGCGCCATCAAGCGCGCGCTTAAATGGCTTTTTTTTTCACTAATAGCAAAAAAAAGTTATGATTAACTGGTAACAGAACTTCGTGTCGTCCAATTCGGTCTGTAATCATACTCGTGATTAAACAAATCGGACTCCCGCTACGCGGTCGTCCGATTTTGTCAATCACACGTATGATTACAGACCGAATTGGACTCCACTCAGTCCTGTTACCATTACTAATATAAATCCCCAATTCCATTGGTCCAATTTAATTGGTACTGCGAACGCGGAGGTGATAATGATAAGGCGTTGACATGGGGGAGGCACTTAATAAACCTTTTTTTTTTCCCAAAGTTGTCTAAAGACGTTCTTTACTTTTCTTTCTCGCCCTCAGCGCTCGTTCTCGCGCGCTCGCGAGCTCGCCGATCTTTGCTACAGAACGAAAAGAAAAATAAAACAACGACTGTCTACACGCTAACAAGGGGTCACAAGGATTACAAGGTGTTACAAAGGGTTACAGGGTGTTACAAGGGGTCACAGGGGGTTACAGGAGGTTAGAAAGGGTTACAAGGGCTTAGGGGGGTTTATAAGAGGTTGCAGGCGGTAACAAGAGGTTACAGGGGATTACAAGGGATTACAGGGGGTTACAAAGGGTTACGAGGAGTTACAAAACAAAACAACGTCTTTGTACAACTAACAAGGGATTACAAGGGGTTACAAGGTGTTACAAAGAGTTACAGGTGGTTACAACGGGTTACAAAAGGTTACAGGGGATTACAAGGGGTTACCGACGGTTAAAAAGGGTTATAAGTGGTTACAAAGGGTTACAAGGGGTTACAAAAGGTCACTAGGGGTTAAAGGGGGTTACAAGAGCTTACAAAGGTTTACGGGGGGTTACAAGGGGTTACAGACAGTTAGAAAGGGTTACAAGTGGTTACTAAGGGTTACGGGGGGTTACAAAGGGCTACGAAGAGTTACAAAGGGTTACAAGAGGTTACCAGGGGTTACAAAAGGTTACAAGGGGTTAAAAAGGGGTTACAAAGGGTTACAAATGATTACAAAGGGTCACAAAGGGTTACAAAGGGTTACAAGAAGTTACAAGGGGTTACAAAGGGTTACAAATGGTTACAAAGGGTTACAAAGGGTTACAAAGGGTTACTAGGGGTTGCAGGGGATAAAAAGGGTTTCAGGGAAGACAAAGCTTTACAAAGGGTTACAAGCGATTAAAAAGGGTTACTAGGGGTTACAGGGGGTTACAAGAGCTTACAAAGCTTTACAGAGGGTTACAAGGGGTTACAGACCGTTAGAAAGGGTTGCAAGTGGTTACTAGGGGTTACGAGGGGTTACAAACGGTTACAAAGAGTTACAACGGTTTACAAAGGATTACAAAGGGTTACAAAGGCTTACAAGGGGTTAAAAAAGGTTACAAAGAGTTACAAAGGGTTACAACGGCTTACAGACGATTACAAAGGGTTACAACGGGTTACAAAGAGTTACAAAAAGTTACAAGGGCCTACAACGGGTTACAAGTGGTTACAGGGAGTTACAAGGAGTTACAAAGGGTTACAAGGGCTTACAAACGGTTACAAAGGGTTACAAAGGGATACAAAAGGTTAGAAGGGGTTACAAAGGGTTACAAGGGCTTACTAACTGTTACAAAGAGTAACAAGGGGTTACAAACGCTTACAAAGGGTTACAAGGGGTTACAGAGAGTTACAAAGGGTTACAAGGGGTTACAAAGGGTTACAAAAGGTTACTAGGGGTTGCTGGGGTTAAAAAGGGTTTCCGGGAAAGACCAAGCTTTACAAAGGGTTACAAGCGGTTACAAATGGCTACTAGGTGTCAGAGGAAGTTACAAGAGCTTAGAAAGGTTTACAGAGGGTTACAAGGGGTTACAGAGGGTTACAAGGGGTTACAAAGGGTTACAATGGGCTTCAAAGGGTTACAAGGGTTTACAAGGGGTTACAAAGGGTTACAAATGCTTACAAGGAGTTCAAAGGGTGAAAGGGTTACAAAGGGTTACTAGGGGTTACAGGGGGTTACAAGGGGCTACAGACGGTTAGTAAGGGTTACAAGTCGTTACTAGGTGTTACGAGGGGTTACAAACGGTTACAAAGGGTTACAACGGGTTGCAAAGGGTTACAAAGGCTTGCATGGGGTTACAAAGGGTTACAAAGGGGTTACAAAGGGTTACAAGGAGTACAAGAGGTTACAAACGGTTACAAAGGGTTACAAGGAGTTACAAAGGGTTGCAAGAGGTTACAAAGGGTTACAGAGGGTTACAAGGAGTTACAAGGGGTTACAAAGGGTTACAGAGGGTTACAAGGGGTTATAGAGGGTTACAATGGGTTACAAAGACTTACAAGGGCTTACAAACGGTTGAAAAGGGTTGCAAGGGGTTAAAAAGAGTTACAAAGGGTTACAAGGGGTTACAGGGGTTACAAAGGGTAACATATGTTAGCTTTACATAGGGGTTTAGGGAAAAACAAAGCTTTACATAGGGTTACAAGGTGTTCCAAGGGTTACAAAGGGTAACATATGTTACAGGGTATTACGAAGGCTTCAAGAGTTGCACAGAGTTTCAAGGGGTTACAAACGGTTAGAAAGGGTTACGAAGGGTTACAAAGGGTTACAATTGGATACAAGGGGTTACAAGAGGTTTCAAAGGGGTACAAGTGGTTACAAGGGGTTACAAAGGGTTACAAATGGTTACAAATGGTTACATAGAGTTACAAAGGGTTACTAGGGGTTGCAGGGGTTAAAAAGGGTTTCAGGGAAAGACAAAGCTTTACAAAGGGATGCAAGCGGTTACAAAGGGATACAGAGGTTTACAAGGGGTTACACAGGGTTACAAGGGGTTATAAAGGGTTACAATGGGTTACAAAGGGTTACAAGAGGTTACAAGGGGTTACAAAGGGTTACAAATGGTTACAAAGGGTTTCATGGGGTTACAAAGGGTTACTAGATGTTGCAGGGGTTAAAAAGGGTCTCAGGGAAAGACAAAGCTTTACAAAGGGTTACAAGCGGTTACAAAGGGTTACTAGGGGTCACAGGCGATTACAAGAGCTTAGAAAGGTTTACAGAGGGTTACAAAGGGTTACAAGGGGTTACAAGGGGTTACAAAGGGTTTTAAGTGGTTAGAGAGGGTTACAATGGGTTTCAAAGAGTTACAAGGGCTTACAAACGGTTGAAAAGGGTTACTAGGGGTTTCAAAGAGTTACAAAGGGTTACAAGGGGTTCAAGGGGTTAAAAAGGGTTTCAGGGAAAGACAAAGCTTTACATGGGGTTACAAGTAGTTCCAGGGGTTACAGAGGGTAACATAGGTTACAGGGTATTACGAAGGCATCATGGGTTGCAAAGAGTTTCAAGGGGTTACAAACAGTTAGAAAGGGTTACGAAGGGTTACAAAAGGTTACAAAGGGTTACGAGGGGATACAAGGGGTTACAAGAGGTTTCAAAGGTTTACAAGAGGTTAAAAGGGGTTAGAAAGGGTTACTAGGGGTTGCAGGGGTTAAAAAGGGTTTCAGGGGAAGATAAATCTTTACAAACGGTTACAAGCGGTTACAAAGGGTTACTAGGGGTCAGAGGGAGTTACAAGAGCTTACAAAGGCTTACAGAGCGTTACAAGGGGTTATAAAGGGTTACAATGGGTTTTAAAGAGTTACAAGGGCCTACAAACGGTTGAAAAGGGTTACAAGAGGTTACAAAGACTTACAAAGGGTTACAAGGGGTAATAAATGGTTACAAAGGGTTACAAGGGGTTACAAAGGGTTACTAAGGATTACAAGGGGTTACAAGGGGTTACAAAGGGTTACAGAGGGTTACAATGGGTTACAAAGGGTTACAAGAACTTACAAACTGTTACAAAGGGTTACAAAGGGTTACAAGTGGTTAGAAGGGGTACAAAGGGTTATAAAGTGTTAAAAGAGGTAAAATGGGATTACAGAGGGTTACAATGGGTTACAAAGGGTTACAAGGGCTTAAAAACGGTTACAATGGGTTACGAACGGTTAAAAAGGATTACAAGGGGTTACAAAGGGTTACAAGGGGTTTCAAGGGTTTACAAAGGGGTAACCTTATTCAGGCTGGGGGCGGGGCTTTTCGAACCCCCCCTCCGGCAAAATCGTGATAACTCCTACACCGAAAGAGCTATGACGTTCAAATTTTCTGACTTTTCCTAAAATTTATCTAGGAACATTTTGGTATAATTATCATGTCCGTGTGATTAATCATGTTGCCATGGCAACCAGTTTTTGACACATAGGTTTTGGAAAATTTAAAAAATGGTGATTTTTTGTTTTAAGATCGCGTTTTTACACTTATAGTGCTTTTTGTTGTTAAAATGGTCTTTGCTTGAGACTAGCTTTTGAATTACATCAAAATGTTTCAACATCGAATATTTGGGGGGAAGGGGTGGGGTAAAATTTGTCACTTTTTTGTTTTGACAAATATGCTGCTCTATTTTCCAAATAACACTTCCAAAGTCATTTGTTTGGGTAATAAACATTAGTTTGATACTTCTTTTAAACATTCTGAGCTTTTTCCCCTTTGAAAGTTGCTTTAAATAATAATTTTAACAAAAAAACGGAAATCCAGGATGGCGGACAACCATTTCAAATTTTAAATTTTATTGCTTCCTATTGCTTTTTCTCGCTGTACAAGTTTGTATTTTATGTGCATATATGTTGTATATTATATTAAAGAGATGAGTTTACCAATATTATTGATATTTTACGTATTTAAGTGGAAAAATGGAGTGAAACATTGAGAAATCGGAATATGACGTCACTGTGACGTCATCATTGGGCGTGGCAAGTCAAAACTGAGTGTGGGGCTTCTTTGTAGGTAGATGATCATTGTGTGTAAATTTCATGACCATAGCATTATTGGTTCCTGAGATACAGAGGGGGGTCCAAGGAGCCCCCCCCAGTCACAGATTGACCAAAAAAGCCCAGTCTGAATAGGGTTAACAAAGGGTTACAGAGGGTTACAAGGGGTTACAAACATACTCCACAAGTCTCAAATCGGCTTCTTACCTAAATATCGAACATCAGACCACCTCCTAACATTACGAACTCTTATAGACAAGTACGTACACTGTCACGGTGAGAAAGTATACGCTTGTTTTGTTGACTTTAGAAAAGCCTTTGACTCAGTCTGGCATGACGGACTTTTATATAAATTATTACAAATTGGTGTAGGGGGATGTTTCTATAAGTTAATCCTCAAACTCTTTGTGTGCATTGATAATAGGTACGAGTGCAACAAAATCTTTTAGCTATTCACAAAGCGTACGCAAGGGCTGTATTTTAAGCCCCTTACTTTTCAATTTATACGTTAATGACTTACCGTCCGCATTTCAAAATACTTTATCAGACCCTATCATCCTTCCAAATGGTACCAAATTAAATTCGCTTTTATATGCTGATGATTTAATTATTATATCACGATCTAAAATAGGATTACAGAACTGTCTCATCACATTATCCTCTTTTTGCAACTCTTGGATGTTAGATACAAATTCCAAAAAGACCAAAGTTATGGTCTTTCAAAACGAGCGAAGAAAAACTCCAATCTCGAATTCCATATAGGTAAAGAAACCATTGATATTGTCCAGGAATATACATATTTAGGAACCCGTATCTCCTCAGCCGGTAATTTTAATATCTCACTCGAACACTTGAAAGAGAAGGCCCTTCATGCTCTTTTTAATTTAAGAAAACACACAAACTTTAGCAAATTAAAACCTTCTCTTGCATGCAAAATATTTGAAACGATGATTTCCCCAATATTATCATATAATACCGAAATTTGGGGTGTATATGTAAAACATGATTTTAAAGCTTGGGACAATACCCCAATTGAAAAAACCCACTGGAAATTTTGCAAGCGTTACCTAGAAATAAGCAATAAAGCTTCAAATGTTGCAAGTAGAAGTGAATTAGGACGGTTGCCATTAATTATTAATATTTATAAAAACATCGTTTTTGTTTAGGGCCAATCATCGTGTAGAAAGCTAATTGCGTGATCTGTTTGTTGGCGCCTAGTTTGATGCGCAGAGAGATGACAACTACTAGGATTTGGAGTAAATATGCCACCAGCGTGACGGTTTAATAAATGATAAACATTGAATATACAGAAACTGTAACTTGTTAGATCTCAAACATCAAAGGTGGGGGAAAAACCCGCCAAAACATCATTACGAAATGACCCAAAAAACAGCCGGGATGGAGTACCGGGGAAGGCGGAGGGAAAATTGAGTCAAAGACTGACGATGTTCCTGCGTTGCTATCTGAACCAACAATGAAATCGAATCACAAAGCATTGATTGCATGATTTGAGCCTGCAAGGAATTCTACCTATTTCCCTATCTCCATCCCAGATGCAGATAAGACAAACAACCAGGAAATTAGCCCTTCACAAAAATGTAATTAAGCCATTAGCTTAATGGGTGTTTTATTACATATTGTATCTTCTGCGTAAAAATGAGGATACTATTGTTAAACAAGCCTTTCGTACTTCGCTAGAACTTCACTGTAATGGTAAAAATAGCTTTTACCATAATCTTAAGAAAATATCTGAATATTATGACCTCCCTGATTTTGATCCTAATAATTTAAAGGGGCTATGTCAGCTGGAGAGCATGCGCTCTGAGGTTATGCAAATTACTTTCAACTGTCAAAATTCTATTGTTTTTAACGCGTGACTTTCTCCATGTGCGCTCTGAGGTTATGCAAATTACTTTCAACTGTCAAAATTCTATTGTTTTTAATTAACGCGTGACTTTCTTCATGTTCTCTGTCACGTCCAAGGTTCCGAATTTAGAGAGGTTAACAAGCGAAATGGGTTTGGATAAGGGATATTTCGATAGAATTTATGGAACGTTTCTTCTCTGGTTATGCTAGATCAAGAATAAAATTGTGACGACAATTTTACTTGTAGTTTTGAAGTAAAAACGCATGCCATTCATAAAATAGAGCGCAAACAAAAATTCAACAACAACATATTGTCTTATTCAACAAAATAAATGGAAGTTGTATTTTACAAACGAGCTACAAAAGACGCTAGACCGAAGATAAGGACCAAGACTGTTTCAAATAATTAACAATTAGACTTCTCTGTCGCTAATGATTTTATAATTTAGATGCTGATAGAACAAGAGACCAAGTCTTTGTTTTGATCTTAGGGAAACATACATTATCGCGTAAAATTGTTCGATCGTGCCGAATCACTGCGACGTCGAGAAAAACAGAACCCAGCATCATTGGTATACTACTCCACTATAAGCAGTCCGTTGATAAAACGGGAAAGTAAACTCTGCTATTTTCCAAAATTATGCTCGAACACAAACAGTTAAAAAACATGGCATTTACAGGATCTAACTCGTACTAAGGTGCCTCTCTAAGTCCGTTGAGAACAATCTGGACGAGCAAACGGTCGTGTTTATCTTTGCCGTGAATCGAGATAAATACAAGAAGGAATCTAGCCGAATTTTAGAATGTTTCCTTCGCCAGGAGTTTAGTTTCGTCACGAAACTCATGGCCTGATGCTCTTGTAATCGTTTACAAAAAACGGCCGCCGCCAACTCGATAGCCGCTTCATTATATGTCCACATACTTTGAGCACAAGAAAAATCCAAGAGCCAGCAGCCTCTAAAATAACTCAGTAGAAAGGTCCTGTGAACTATAGGGAAGATTCCATCAAAGATTCCGGGCGCTTTCCATTTAGTCAAAATTTCCGGAATTTCCGGTTCGGCGGTAAATGGAACACGTTTCGTCGGTTCGTCCCACTGGAAAATTCCCAGAAAAAGTGGAAAATCTAAAAAGGTGGTCCCGTTTTCCCGGTTGGAATTTCCGAACGGAATGTCGTGTTCCATTTACGTTTCTCGTAGTTTGTACCAGTTCCAGGTCCACGGTCGGGCACCCAGCCACGTACCGGGGTTTACGACCAAATGGAACAACTTTTTACCAATCGGAAATTCCACTTTTGCTACCACCGAAATTTCCGGTTTTTTATCGTAAATGGAAAGCGCCCTCCATCACTCATTGTGGAGTAGCCGTCATTAGGGAACTTAAGAACCACGACGAAGTTCACGACGACGACGTCTGTTGACTGGGAAAAGACTGGAACGAGAACGTCGATTTCGGCGGGAAAAAGGAAAGTTAAGATGCGGTCGGTCGGTAGGTCGACGACGACGACACTGAATGTAAACACAGATGTAAAACCGTGATGTTCGTTCGCAACAAAGTTTTTCGCAATGGCGTCTTTCAAAACAACGCAAGATCTTGTTTGTTCAAGCCGTACGTCTAATTTCATTGACGATGAAAAATTTTTTGTGAGCACTGTCTGACCTTTTCGAGTGGAAATACACCTACTTTCCGTACGAAATTATTCAACTTTCAACTTGAATGAGATGGCCGAGTCCGAGTGTCCGTCAGAGTTTAGATTTCGAAAAAGAGACATTCTGATGTGATAGCTGTTTTCCATGTAAAGTTTATTTCCTCTAAATTAGAGATATATGATTTGCCTTACCTAAATACGTACAAATAAATTTATCGCAATTCACTTACGAGTTCGCTCGCTCGGCCTCCTCAGCTGTTGCCATTCTTCAAAGTAAAATCAATTCATTAGTCGAATTTTCAATCACATCGCTTGTTTGGAGAAAAAAGGAACGATACCTGGATTTAGGAGGACAAGAAAATGTAAAGGCCTTCAAAAATCGCTTAAAACAGTGGATTTATACCTTCCGAAGCTTGTGGATTGCAGGACGACGTGATTCTACTTTGTTTGGCGTCGTCGACGACACCACGACGACGAAATTTACTAGTCGCGCTTGCGCAGTACAGTGTAACTCACTTCCGGTCGTCGTCGACCAAGCCGTCGTCGTGGTTCTTAAGTTCCCTATTAACTCTGCCATTACAACGGCCGCTGATAAGAGGACACAGTAAATCCACGTAAAAACATTCCACAGGCAAACAATTTTAAAATAACGCCAAAAAATTGTTCTGTAATCACCATAGAACGATTCTTAATACAAAACTTCGCTAACTATCGAACGATGGCTGAGATTTAGACAGATAAAAACAGCCTTTCAAAATCTCCGACACAACTTGAAAAAGTTAGGCCGTCTTTTTCAAGTTTGTTTTCATTGGCTCGCGCATGCGTGTTGGGTGACATAGCCCCTTTAAGTGAAGCAAAGATCAAACACTATATAGATATAATAAAACAAAAATATATTGCATATTGGCAACATACAATCCATCATTCTAAGAAACTCCAATTTTGCAGCTTATTTAAACATGATTATAAAATTTCAAGTTATCTAGACTTAATTAGAAATTCTGCTAATAGGAAAGATTTAGTCAAAATTCGTATAAGTAACCACAAACTTATGATTGAAACTGGAAGATACAATCAAACTTTCCGCAACGATAGATTCTGTCCTATTTGTAACTCTGGTATAATTTAAGACGAATTTCATTTTCTCTTCCATTGTCCAAAATACTCAATCCCAAGGAAGAAATTCTACAATCAAATCCAACAAAATTTTGTCGACTTTAATCAGCTATCTTACACAGAATAAATAATTAAATTGATGAATTCACATAATTTTTCCGTAAATTCACATTTGTTGAAATTTGTCTCATTATGTAATGATTTACGTGATAATTTGTTATCAAATCATGCTTATGACACTTGATTAACTATAGTAATCATTGCATTGCATTATCATTGTTATGATTTGTTTGTTTGTTTTTTATGTTAAAGCCTTTGCTATACTGTAACTACATAATTATAGTCATGCAAATAAAGCTTATGTTGTTGTTGTTGTTGCACAAAAGGGTTACAATGGGTTACAAAGGGTTACAAGGGGTTACAAACGGTTACAAGGGGTTACAAACGGTTAAAAGAATTACAAATGGTTAAAAAGGGTTACAAAGTAATACAATGGTTTACAAGGGCTTACAAACGGTTGAAAAGGGTTACAAGGGGTTACAAAGAGTTACAAAGTCTTAAAAGGGGTTACAAGAGGTTACAAATGGTTATAGAGGGTTACAAGAGGTTACAATGGGTTACAGAGGGTTACAAGGAGTTACAAAGGGTTACATGGGGTTACAAAGGGTTACAAGGGGTTAAAAAAGGTTACAAAGGGTTAAAATGGAATACAAAGCGTTACAAAAAGCTTACAAACGGTTGAAAAGGGTTCCAAGAAGTTACAAAGAGTTAAAAATGGTTACAAGGGATTACAAGGGGTTACAAATGGTTACAAAGGGTTACAAGGGGTTACAAAGGGTAACAAAGGGTTACAAGGGGTTACCACGGGTTACAAAGGGTTACAGAGGGTTAAAAACGGTTACATGGTGTTACAAAGGGTTACGAAGGGTTACTAGGGGTTACCGGAGGTAAAAAGGGTTTCAGGGAAAGACAAACTCCGACTTTACATAGGGTTACAAAGAGTTCCAGAGGTTACAAAGGGTTACATAGGTTACAGGGTATTACGAAGGCTTCAAGGGTTACAAAGAGTTTCAAAGGGTTACTAACCGTTACAACACTGGACGAAAAAACGGATTTACCTCTATAGCAAATTTGGAGCAAATCATCTGCAAATGCCACATTTGCTTAATTTTGCTCAATTTTGCCACATGACATAGGACCAACTTTGCCATAATTTTGCATTAGTGGCAAAGGTGGTAAATGCCGAATTTGCCTCAAATTTGCCCCGTGTGTAAAAACAAGGATAACCTTTACTTTATCAAGGCATTTACAGGGGTGTCAAACCCAAATGGGCAAAAGCGATCGAAGATGAATTTTTGAATGCTTTTGCTCTCTATAGCAAATTCGGTCAAAGTAGTAATTTGCCACATTTTTGCTCAATGTAGCAAAAGTGACCAAAACTCATTTTTCAACAGTTTTGCCCAGGATAGTAAATCTGAGCAAAAATTCACCTTATTTGTGTATCGCCCAGTGTAGTAAATGAGGTCAAATTATCACTTCTTCCGTATCTTTGCTCAGTGTTGCAAATATGATCAAAATAGGCGTCTGCCACTGTTTTGCTCAGGGTAGTAAATTTGACCAAATACCACTTTATTCTCAATTTTGCTCAGGATGGCAGATATGATCAAAACAGTAGTTTCCCATACTTTTCCCCATTGTAGCAAAGTTGATCAAATATCAGTTCTTCTGTATCTTTGCTCAGGATGGCAAATATTGCCATGATAGCAGTTTTCCATACTTTAAGTAAGGTAAACAAAGTTGATTAATTTATCACTTTTTTACACTTTCGCTCAAGATAGCAAATTTGATCAAAACATCATTATCCATATGTTTCTTATTTTTATTTGGTACCATAAATGATTGACAAACAATTTAGACACCAAACAAAATTTCAAGAATAAAATGACTTTATTATCTTTAATATACACTGTACAATAAAAAGCAAGATAAATTAAAAGAAAGTTCCATTGGCCTCTGCAGGGCACTGCATGTACCACAAAATATATGCCTTTAAATAAAAAGCACATACAATGTGAAACTATCTAAATTCATAAGTGTATAAGAATGTATATTGGGTTTGAAAGTGCAAGTCAACACTAGCTGGTTCATAATTATCTAAGGTTGGTACAGGTAAAACGTAACTCCATTTGAGTGGTATACTTCAAATATACTCTTTCTAGATTCAATTGATACTAATGGCAAATGGTTGTACGATGACAACACGTACACATCACTCCCAATGTAGATGTGACATCCTTACTAATCGACAGAACATCAACCACAGGAAATAAAATTAGCCTCAAATTACTGTGATAAGCGATATTCCTCTAATTATTACTTATAAGAACTCGTTTTCATCTGATAAATATTATCCACTACCCAAAATAGGCAGTGAATAATATTATATAGTGTACCTAGTGCTATTCACTTACCCCAAGGGGAGATACATCTGTATGATTCATTTTTAACCAAATCAGTTATATAAAAATATTTCTTGTAAATAAAATGAGTTACTTTGCGAAAGCTCTGTGCATTTCTATGATTTGGGTACGACTTTGATATATTTTTACCCAGCAGTAAACACTTATAAGGTTAATTTTGTCACCTTTTTAGCATGTACATGTATTTTATTTTACAGGTGCTTCATTTACTGCTAAACTTCTAAAACTAGCATGAAATGACACCCCAATTTTACTCTCATCCTATAGGTAGCCAAAAGTGTTTCAAGTTATGAAAGCAAATCTGCTATCCACTGATTTGGTTAAATACTTGTATTACTATTATTATTATTATTATTATTATTATTATTATTATTATTATTATTATTATTATTATTATTATTATTATTATTATATCACTGTAAATAATATGATTTGGTGAAATTCTTGTATTATTATATGACCATAAATAATTATTTTATTACATTTATTTTTTCTACTAAAATCAAATTATTTGCTAAAAATTTGAGCAATTTTTTCTGATTCACATGATCAGCTGTTTTGCTTGCAGTATTGGACTGATTAAATATCCAAATTATCTAAACACAATCTATACACTATGAAAGCTCTGTAGAACTTCTTTAATTCATCATCATTATTATTGTTATTGGCATGCAGGTGATTAAAATTTAAGACATGTTTATCAAAAAACTGTTATCACACACGGTATTTTTTTTTTTGCATAAAACATAACTGCACTCTTTTTTCATAAAACATGCCAAGAACAAAATAGGATGATGGCATTTGGAGTCCAGTAATTACTCTACTATGGGGTGTATTGGCTAGATTTAGTCCTCGGAGTGGCACTTTTTAAGGCAGTGCTTAGGGTAGCCCTAGGATCTGTCACCACTGTGGAAAGTGGATGCAGATGTATCTCCAATTACATATGTTGGGTGAATGGACACGACGACTGAAAATACAGCTGCATTTACAGGTTACTAGATGGAAGGTTTTTAAAATTCAGTAAAGTTGCCAAGTTACAGAGTGATTCGGTGCAGACTAACAAGGAAAGCTCTGCAAAGATGGCAAATTTTGCAGACATTTGTCTGGTAAGGGAAAGTTTGTGGCTCCACCATACCATACAAAGGTCATTGAGATTATGTGACTTTGTGTCAACACTTTATTTCAAATCGGACTAATCACAAACAGCGTAAGAACCTAGCCAATCACAAAACGCTGACATACATGCATGTCTTTGTGACCCTGTGGGATTCAAACATGATATTGTGCACTAATTCTCAGACGGCATGCTCTATACAGAAGGTTTAGAGTGTCTGCAACACAGGCAAGATTTTCATTGGATTGTGACAAATCACTTTGAGATTTGGTAATTTACCTAGTTTTAACGTGGCTCCTTCCCATGGGTGTCAAAGGATATTCACTTACTACATTGTAGGTCTTCATCAAAACTCAAAAAATTGTGCAATTGTCTACTGAGTAAATATGATTCTAGGAACTTAACTGAAAAGGAACTGAATCATGATGCAGGTCAACTTCAACTTGAGTGTTATTATTTTTTTGTAAATTTTCATCTAAAATGTCTTCTTTTCTGAATGTTCTTCAAAAAATTATCTGTGTTATGCTTATGATCAAGTTCCTTTTTCTATTGTAAGTGGTGGGTGCCAGAGCAAACTCAAACTCAAACTCAAACTCTGGTGCTCCTTGATTTGATGCTGGTCTCACTGTGTGCTCTATTACGATTATTTTCACTTCATTGGCTTTGACACCATGCAACTTTGCAGTCCAACTGGGCCATTAAACCATTAACCTCAATGCTCTGCCAGGAAAGTGGCCTTACACAGAGATTTTCCTTGTTTGGGAGGTCCTCATCTGAACCTGAAGAATTACCTTCATGCCACTCTGATACAGCTGTTTCAGACAAAGACTCCTCTGATGACATATATGCAACGGACATACATGCAAGGTACTTGTCCTTGTCTAACTAACTGATGCTAGTTGACTCCCTCAGAGCATATTGGCCCTTTAATTTTTTTTCTGAAAGAAAAATGAAGAGCCATGATTTAGCAGCCAACAAGTAACCCACAGTTGGTAAACAAGCATGTACTGCTCATGCTCAGTGTAAATGATTGGGTTGCAGAACAATGACACGATTCTAAAAGCTGAAAACACTCTCTTAATCAAAGGAACAGTTTGAGGATATTTGTGAGAATAATTTCTCCCTGCATTTTATTCCTACTAACTTTTTCATTAAATATATAATATGTTTTCTGGAACAGGTGTTAAAGTAGAGAGCAGAAATGCCTCTTTCTGTTGAATCTGCATTTGTTTCATTAAGACTCTTTTAAGTGTAAATAAAAACTGAAATAAATTAATTCCCCTGTCATTCAAGAGCAGAACTGATGGTGTCCCACAGGTCACCAGGCTCTAACAGAGGACAGCCATGACTCAACTGTACACATAAACCGTAAAAACGGTCAGAACCTGAGAAACATAACATTAAGGCAACCCACATGTTGCTTAGAACAATAATTAATTAATTGTGGTTATTTGGCATGATAAAGCCAAAGCATTTACTCGCAAAATGAACTAACAAAGATCCCTCAACATCATTGAGCTGTACAAACGGTATAAATAATGAGGTATTGTCATTTAAAATGTGGAACAGTAATACAGTGGTCACTTGGAATGACACTTATGCTTCAAGATCTGGCAAGTGCCGTCATTTGCAAAATGAGCCAAAATTAAGATCTCACAACATCACTGAACCATATTTATAAAGCATAAGAGTTTTGGATGGTATAATTTATGAAAGAAGAATCACTTGCCATTTAAATGTGGAACAATAATACGGTGGTCACTCAGAATGACACATAGGCTTCAAGATCTGGCATACGCCGTCACTCGCAAAATGAACCAAAATTAAGATCTCACAATATCACTGAACCATATGTATAAACCATGAGAGTTTTGGATGGTACAATTTATGAAAGAAGAATCACTTGCCATTTAAATGTGGAACAATAATACGGTGGTCACTCAGAATGACACATAGGCTTCAAGATCTGGCATACGCCGTCACTCGCAAAATGAACCAAAATTAAGATCTCACAATATCACTGAACCATATGTATAAACCATGAGAGTTTTGATGGTACAATTTATGAAAGAAGAATCAATATTGTCATTTAAATGTGGAACAATAATACGGTGGTCACTCAGAATGACACATAGGCTTCAAGATCTGGCAAGTGCCGTCACTCGCAAAATGAGCCAAAATTAAGATCTCACAATGTCACTGAACCATATGTATAAACCATAAGAGTTTTGGATGGTACAATTTATGAAAGAAGAATCACTTGTCATTTAAATGTGGAACAATAATACAGCGGTCACTCAGAATGACACATAGGCTTCACTCGCAAAATGAAAAAAATGTCGTCACTCGCAAAATGAGCCAAAATTAAGATCTCACAATATCACTGAACCATATGTACAAACCATAAGAGTTTTGGATGGTACAATTTATGAAAGAAGAATCACTTGTCATTTAAATGTGGAACAATAATACACTGGTCACTCAGAATGACACATACTGTAGGCTCCAAGATCTGGCAAGTGCCGTCACTTGCAAAATGAACCAAAATTAAGATCTTACAGTATCACTGAGCCATAATTATATGTATAAACCATAAGAGTTTTGGATGGTACAATTTATGAAATAAGAATCATTTGTCATTTAAATGTGGAACAATAATACACTGGTCACTCAGAATGACACACATGCTTCAAGATCTGGCAAACTTATGCCGTCACTTTTAAAATGAACCAAATTAAGATTTCACAATATCACTGAACGATAATTATGTATAGATATAAAACAAGAGTTTTTGACTGTAAAAATTTCAAAAGGAAAATCATTTGTCATTTGAAATGTAGTAGAATATTAAATAATAAATTATAGTGACCATTGCTTTGTCAAGTGCTGTCACCTGAAAAGTACAGTAACCCCAAAGATAACTCAGCTGTACAACAAGCCAAATTACTGAATTATGGACATACTAAGGTCACATCACCGACTTATATTGGTGTAAAAGAAATGTTTGCCTGCACAGCTCAAGATCTGGCTACTTAAGATTATTCCATTAATGAAGACGATGCGCAACAAAGAGTACAGTTATTTCTGCAGTAAACAAAAAGAAATCAATCAATGGCATATCTGTGCATGCATCTTAAATTTTAAGATTTGTCTTTGAGGTTTTAAGCTTACGCAAAGTTATTAGAAAACTAAAGTAAGTAAACGAACCACGATATCAAGAAGAACATACCTTTCTGCAATCCAGCTGAGTTGATGACTTGAAAACAGGCTTTATGTGAAGAATATCGCAACTGATCACTGTCTCTCGAAAATAACAAAGGTATAAATCGTAATAGAACAGCTGAATAGAAAGACAGGCTTTCTATTATCCGAAAATAACAAAACTACTCGTTTTGCAACGCTGTATTTCTTGAGAAGTCCGCGTGAATTTGAACTGTTCAACGAAAGTTTATTTTACACTATTCTATTGGTTCAAAAGCCGCACGGGACAATGTAAATCAATTCGCGCATGTGCCAAAGTCACGTGGAAGCCTGGGAAACAACAAACATCAGAACATGGCGGCTGATCTTGCGATGGAGTGCATTCAGGACTACATTCACCCGGACGATGAAACTCTGCAATCTACTATTGAAATGACTCCTGGGTTCAAACCTTTCACATATTGTGCATTTTGTTCACCCAAATTGTAAATGGTAACGTTTTACGTCAGGGCCTCCTATTCCGAGACTTCTTGTGATATTTTTTTTTCCGAGCCACCGACCCAATATCAGGAAACGCATTCGACGCTAAACGAAAAAAAAAGGGGGGATGGCCTTACCCGAAATAACCAGCTGCAGCAAGTAATATGATAAACTCTGAGAAGAATGTGATGGTGATTGAAACGGGGCAATGGAAAATCAAAACTTGCGTGAAATAACACTGTTAAGTTTGGTAAATGTGCATACGTTGGTTAAAGTGCATGGTCGTAAAGATAGTTCTTTGATCATATTTTGCTTAAATTTACGCCTCTAGTAACCATAAATTTACACATTAACTTTGCTATGCCAGAAAATATCAAGCAAACATTCAATTTTGACGTTCGATTTTTACACAGAGAACAAAATGTCGGCAAATTTGAATCTAAACACCAAATTTACTACGGGGAGCAAAAGTGAAACAAAATATCTGTAAACTTGATATTTACTCCACATTTACGCCACCCTTGCAGAAAAGTAAACTTTCACTTTCGAACAATATTTGCACCAAGAACAAATAAGTAGCAACATTAGTACCCTAAATTTACAATAGATTTGCTCAGCTAGCAAACTTAGGCAAATCCGTTTTTTCGTCCAGTGCAAGGGGTTACGAGAGGTTACAAGAGGTAACAAAGAGTTACAAGGGGTTACAGGGGGTTACAAGGGGTTACAAGGGGTTACGAGGGGTTACAGGGGGTTACAAGCGGTTACAGGGGGTTACAAGGGTGACAGGGGGTTACAAGGGGTGACAGGGGGTTACAAAGGATTATCGAAACTTTTTTCTAAGTAGGACGTTCCCAAATACTTTTTCTTGGTCTATTTTGCAAAAAAATCAAAGTTAAAGGAATCTCAAATTTTTGACAAAAACGATGGACCAAAACCTTTGGAAAAATTCTAATTTGTCGTTTTTAATAAACAGTTGTTTTTATAGTCTTTAAAGGCTTCTTTTTTATCTAGAACCTCAGTAAACACTTTTTCTTGATCTATTTTTGATAAAGACAAAAGATGAAAAAAATTCAACTTTTTGAACAAAATCATGGACTATCCCCTTTGCAAAAATGTCAATTTTGCCTTCTTTTTAAATCCATGTTTTTATTGTCTAGAAAGGCTTGTTTTCTAACGAAAACTTCAGCAAATACTTTTCTCTGGGCGTATTTTGCATAAAACGAAACGTTAACAAAATTTCCAATTTTTTGATCAAAACCATGCACTCACCCCTTTGGAAAAAATGCCAATTTTGTGGGTTTTTGAAACCGATGTTTTCGTTGTTCAGAAAGGCTTGTTTGCTATATAAAACGTCGAAAATCGTTTTTTGACGATTTATTTTCGCGATCTATGACATGGGAATACTGGGGGTTACAAGGGGTTACAGGGGGTAACAAGGGGTTACAGGGGGTGACAAGAGGTTACAAAGGATTATAGAAACCTTTTTCCTAACTAAAACGTTAAAAAGATACTTTTTCTTGGTCTATTTTGCTTAAAAATCAAAGTTGAAGAAATCTCAAATTTTTGACCAAAACGATGGACTAACCCCTTTGGAAAAATTCTAATTTTGCTTTTTCATAAACGGTTTTTTTTATGGCCTTTAAAGGCTTCTAATAGATCTAGAATACAAGCAAATAAATCGTGAAAAACCAATTTTTACGTTTTATATGGCAAACAAGCCCTTCTAAACAACGAAAACATCGGTTTCAAAAACCCACAAAATTGGCATTTTTCCAAAGGGATTAGTCCATGGATTTGATCAAAAAATTGGAAATTTTGTTAACAATTCGTTTTATGCAAAATACACCCAGAGAAAAGTATTTGGTAAAGTTCTCGTTAGAAAACGAGCCTTTCTAGACAATATAAACATGGATTGAAAAAGAAGGCAAAATTGACCTTTTTGAAAAGCGGATAGTCCATGATTTTGGTCAGAAAGTTAAAGTTTTTTCATGTTTCGTGTTTATCAAGAATAGATCGACAAAAAGTGTTTGCTGAGGTTCTAGATAGAAAAGAAGCCTTTAAAGACTATAAAAACAACTCTTTATGAAAAACGCAAAATTAGAATTTTTCCAAAGAGGTTAGTCCATCGTTGTGGTCAAAAATTTGAGATTCCTTTAACTTTGATCTTTATGCAAAATAGACCAACAAAGAGTATCTGAAAACGTTCTAGTTAGAGAAAAGTTCCTATAATAATTTGTAACCCCTTGTCACCCCCTGTCACCCCTTATAACCCCCTGTAAACCCTTGTAACCCCCTGTAACCCCTTGTAACCCCTTGTCACCCCTTGTAACCCCCAGTAACCCTTTGTAACCCCCTGTATTCCCATGTCATAGATCGCAAAAATAAATCGTCACAAAACAATTTTTGACGTTTTATATAGCAAACAAGCCTTTCAAAACAAAGAAAACATCGGTTTCAAAAACCCAAAAAATTGGCATTTTTCCTAAGGGGTTAGTCCATGGTTTTGATCAAAAAATTGGAACTTTTGTTAACGTTTTGTTTTATGCAAAATACACCCTAAGAAAAGAATTTGGTGACGTTCTCGTTAGAAAACAACCATTGCTAAACAATATAAACATGAATTTAAAAAGAAGGCTAAATTGACATTTTTGCAAAGGGGATAGTCCATGATTTTCGTCAAAAAGTTGAAGATTTGTCGTTTTTTGTCTTTATCAAAAGTAGATCGACAAAAAGTGTTTGCTAAGGTTCAATATAAAAAAAAAGGCTTTAAAGAATATAAAAGTAACTGTTTAAAGAAAACGCAAAATTAGGATTTCTCCAAAGGGGTTAGTCCATCGTTTTGGTTAAAAATTTGAGATTTCTTCAACTTTGATTTTTATACGAAATAGACCAAGCAAAAGTATCTGGGAACGTTCTAGTTACAAAAAAGTTTCTATAATCCTTTGTAACCCCTTGTCACCCTCTGTCACCCCTTGTAACCCCAGAAACCCCTTGTAACCCCTTGTAATCCCCTGTAACCCCTTGTACCCCCTGTAGCCCCTTGTAACCCCTTGTCACCTCCTGTAACCCCTTGTAACCCCCAGTTACCCTTTGTAACCCCCTGTATTCCCATGTCATAGATGGCGAAAATAAATCGTCAAAAAACGATTTTTGACGTTTTATATAGCAAACAAGCCCTTCTGAACAACAATAACAGCGGTTTCAAAAACCCACAAAATTGGCAGTTTTCCAAAGGGGTTAGTCCATGGATTTGATCAAAAAATTGGAAATTTTGTTAACAATTCGTTTCATGCAAAATACACCCAGAGAAAAGTATTTGCTGAAGTTCTGGTTAGAAAACAAGCCTTTCTAGACAATATAAACATGGATTTAAAAAGAAGGCAAAACTAACATTTTCCAAAGCGGATAGTCCATGATTTTCGTCAAAAAGTTGAAGTTTTTTCATGTTTTCTGTTTATAAAAAATAGATCGAGAAAAAGTGTTTGCTGAGGTTCTAGATAACAAAGAAGCCTTTAAAGACTATAAAAACAACTCTTTATAAAAAACGCAAAATTAGAGTTTTTCCAAAGGTTTTGGTCCATCGTTTTTGTCAAAAATTTGAGATTTCTTCAACTTTGATTTTTATGCAAAAAAGAGTAAGAAAAAGTATCTGGGAACGTTCTAGTTAGGAAAAAGTTTCTATACTCCTTTGTAACCCCTTGTCACACCCTCCCACCCCTTCTAACCCCTTGTAACCCCTTGTAACCCCCTGTAACCCCTTGTATTCCCTTGTCACAGATCGCAAAAGTAGATCGTCAAAAAACGATTTTCGACGTTTTATATAGCAAACAAGCTTTTCTGAACAACGAAATCAAAAACCCACAAAATTGGAATTTTTCCAAAGGGGTTAGTCCATGGATTTGATCAAAATATTGGAAATTTTGTTAACAATTCGTTTTATGCAAAATACACCCAGACAAAAGTATTTGCTGAAGTTCTGGTTAGCAAACAAGCCTTTCTAGACAATATAAACATGGATTTAAAAAGAAGGCAAAATTGACCTTTTTGCAAAGCGGATAGTCCATGATTTTGGTAAAAAAGTTGTAGTTTTTTCATGTTTGTGTTTATCAAAAATAGATCGAGAAAAAGGGTTTTCTGAGGTTCTAGATATAAAGAAGCTTTTAAAGACTAAAAAAACAAGTCTTTATAAAAAATGCAAAATTAGAATTTTTCCAAAGGTTTAGGTCCATCGTTTTTGTCAAAAATTTGAGATTTCTTCAACTTTGATTTTTAAGCAAAATAGACCAAGAAAAAATATCTGGAACATTCTAGTTAGGAAAAAATTTCTATAATCATTTGTATCCCCTTGTCACCCCCTGTCACCACTTGTGACCCCTGTAACCCCTTGTAACCTCTTCTAACCCCCTGTAACCCCTTGAAACCCCCAGTAACCTCTTGTAACCCCCTGTATTCCCATGTCATAGATGGCGAAAATAAATCGTCAAAAAACGATTTTCGACGTTTTATATAGCAAACAAGCCCTTCTGAACAACGAGAACAGCGGTTTAAAAAACCCACAAAATTGGCAGTTTTCCAAAGGGGTTAGTCCATGGATTTGATCAAAAAATTGGAAATTTTGTTAACAATTCGTTTTATGCAAAATACACCAAGACAAAAGTATTTGCTGAAGATCTCGTTACAAAACAAGCCTTTCTAGACAATATAAACATGGATTTAAAAAAAAGGAAAAACTAACCTTTTTGCAAAGGGGATAGTCCATGATTTTGGTCAAAAAGTTGAAGTTTTATCATGTTTTGTGTTTATCAAAAACAGATCGAAAAAAAGTGTTTGCTGAGGTTCTAGATAAAAAAGAAGCCTTTAAAGACTATAAAAACAACTCTTTATGAAAAACGCAAAATTAGAATTTTTCCAAAAGTTTTGGTTCATCGTTTTTGTCAAAAATTTAAGATTTCTTCAACTTTAATTTTTATGCAAAATAGACCAAGAAAAAGTATCTGGGAACGTTCTAGTTAGGAAAAAGTTTCTATAATCCTTTGTAACCCCTTGTCACCCATTATCACTCCTTGTAACCCCCTGTAATTCCTTGTAACCCCTTATAACCCCCTGTAACCCTTTGTAACCGCTTGTAACCCCTTGTATTTCCATGTCATAGATCGCGAAAATAAATCGTCAAAAAACGATTTTCGACGTTTTATATAGCAAACAAGCCTTTCTGAACAACGAAAACAGAAACCCACAAAATTGGCATTTTTCCAAAGGGGTTAGTCCATGGATTTGATCAAAAAATTGGAAATTTTGTTAACAATTCGTTTTATGCAGAATACACCAAGAAAAAAAATTTTCGTGAGGTTTTCGTTAGAGAACAAGCCTTTCTAGACAATATAAATATGGATTAAAAAAGAAGGCAAAATTAACCTTTTTGGAAAGCGGATAGACCGTGATTTTGGACAAAAAGTTGAAGTTTTTTCATGTTTTGTGTTTATGAAAAATAGATCGAGAAAAAGTGTTTGCTGAGGTTCTGGATAAAAAAGAAGCCTTTACAGACTACAAAAACAACTGTTTATGAAAAATGCAAAATTAGATTTTTTTCAAAGGTTTTGGTCCATCGTTTTTGTCAAAAATTTGAGATTTCTACAACTTTGATTTTTGTGCAGAATAGACAAAGAAAAAGTATCTGGGAACGTTCTAGTTAGGAAAAAGTTTCTATAATCCTTTGTAACCCCTTGTCACCCCCTGTCTCCACTTGTGACCCCCTGTAACCCCTTGTAACCCCTTGTAACCCCCCGTAACCCCTTGTAACCACCAGTAACCTCTTGTAACCCCCTGTATTCCCATGTCATAGATCCCGAAAATAAATCGTGAAAACACGATTTTCGACGTTTTATATAGCAAAAAAGCTTTTCTCAACAACGAAATCAGCGGTTTCAAAAACCCACAAAATTGGCATTTTTCCTAAGGGGTTAGTCCGTGGATTTGATCGAAAAATTGGAGATTTTGTTAACAATTCGTCTTATGCAAAATACACCCAGAGAAAAGTATTTACTGAAGTTCTCGTTAGAAAACAAGTCTTTCTAGACAATATAAACATGGATTTAAAAAGAAGGCAAAATTGACCTTTTTGCAAAGCAGATAGTCCATGATTTTCGTCAAAAAGTTGAAGTTTTTTCATGTTTTGTGTTTATCAAAAATAGATCGAGCAAAAGTGTTTGCTGAGGTTCTACATAAAAAAGAAGCCTTTAAAGACTATAAAATGAACTGTTTATGAAAAACGCAAAATTAGAATTTTTCCAAAAGTTTTGGTCCATCGTTTTTGTCAAAAATTTGAGATTTCTTCACCTTTGATTTTTATGCAAAATAGACCAACAAAAAGTATCTGGGAACGTTCTAGTTAGGAAAAAGTTTCTATAATCCTTTGTAACCCCTTGTCACCCCCTGTCACCACTTGTAACCCCATGTAACCCCTTGTAACCCCCTGTAACCCCTTGTAACCCCTTGTAACCCCCTGTAACCCCTGGTAACCCCCAGTAACCTTGCGTAACCCCCTGTATTCCCATGTCATAGATCGCGAAAATGACTCGTCTAAAGACGATTTGCCTCGTTTTATATAGCAAACAAGCCTTTCTCAACAACGAAAACATCGGTTTCAAAAACCCACAAAATTGGCATTTTTCTAAAGGGGTTAGTCCATGGATTTGATCAAAAAATTGGAAATTTTGTTAACAATTCGTCTTATGCAAAATACACCCACCGAAAAGTATTTCCTGAAGTTCTGCTTACAAAACAAGCCTTTCTAGACAATATAAACATGGATTTAAAAAGAAGGCAAAATTGACCTTTTTGCAAAGCGGATACTCTATGATTTTGGTCAACAACTTGAAGATTTTTCATGTTTTGTGTTTATCAAATATAGATCGAGAAAAAGTGTTTCCTGAGGTTCTAGACAAAAAAGAAGCCTCTAAAGACTATAAAAACAACTGTTTATGAAACACTCAAAATTAGAATTTTTACAAACGTTTTGGTCCATCGTTTTTGTCAAAAAATTGAGATTTCTTTAAAATTGATTTTTAATCAAAGTAGACCAAGAAAAAGTATCTGGGAACGTTCTAGTTAGCAAAAAGTTTCTATTATCCTTTCTAACCCCTTGTCACCCCATGTCACCCCTTGTAACCCCCTGTAACCCCTTGTAACCCCTTGTAACCTCCTGTAACCCCTTGTAACCACCAGTAACCTTGCGTAACCCCCTGTATTCCCATGTCATAGATCGCGAAAATAAACCGTCAAAAGACGGTTTCCGACGTTTTATACAGCAAACAAGTCTTTCTCAACAACGAAAACATCGGTTTTAAAAACCCACAAAATTGGCATTTTTCCAAAGGCGTTAGTCCATGGATTTGATCAAAAAATTGGAAATTTTGTTAACAATTCTTTTTATGCAAAATACACCTAGGCAAAAGTATTTGCTGAAGTTCTGCTTACAAAACAAGCCTTTCTAGACACTATAAACATGGATTTAAAAAGAACGCAAAATTGACCTTTTTCCAAAGCGGATAGTCCATGATTATGGTCAAAAAGTTGAAGTTTTTTCACGTGTTGTGCTTATCAAAAATACATCGAGAAAAAGTGTTTGCTGAGGTTCTGGGTAAAAAACAAGTCTTTAAAGACTATAAACACAACTGTTTATGAAAAACGCAAAATTGGAATTTTACCAAAGGCTTTGGTCCATCGTTTTTGTCAAAACTTTCAGAGTTCTTGAACTTTAATTTTTATGCAAAATAGACCAAGAAAAAGTATCTGGGAACGTTCTAGTTAGGAAAACGTTTCTATACTCCTTTGTAACCCCTTGTCACCCCCTGTCTCCCCTTGTAACCCCTTCTAACCCCTTCTAACCCCCTGTAACTCCTTGTAACACCCTGTAACCCCCTGTAACCCCTTGTACCCCCAGTAACCTATAGTAACCACCTGTATTTCCATGTCATAGATTGTGAAAATAAATAGTCAAAAGACGATTTTCGACGTTCCATATAGCAAACAAGCCTTTCTCAACAACGAAAACATCGGTTTCAAAAACCCAGAAAATTGGCCTTTTTCCAAAGGGGTTAGTCCATGGATTTGATCAAAAAATTTGAAATTTTGTTAACAATTCGTTTTATGCAAAATACACCAAGAGAAAGCTATTTGCTGAAGTTCTCGTTAGAAAACAAGCCTTTCTAGACAATACAAACATGGATTTGAAAAGAACGCAAAATTGACCTTTTTGCAAAGGGAATAGTAAATGATTTTGGTCCAAAAGTTAAAGTTTTTTCATGTTTTGTGTTTATCAAAAATAGATCGAGAAAAAGTGTTTGCTAAGGTTCTAGATAAAAAAAAAAAACCTTTAAAGACTATAAAAACAACTCTTTATGAAAAACGCAAAATTAGAATTTTTCCAAAGGTTTTGGTCCATCGTTTTTGTCAAAAATTTGAGATTTCTTCAACTTTGATTTTTATGCAAAAAAGACAAGGAAAAAGTATCTGGGAACGTTCTAGTTAGGATAAAGTTTCTATAATCCTTTGTAACCCCTTGTCAGTCCTTGTCACCCTTTGTAACCCCCTGTAACCCCTTGTAACCCCTTGTAACCCCCTGTAACCCCTTGTAACCCCTACTAACCTCCTGTAACCCCTTGTAACCCCAGGTAACCTCAGGTAACCCCCTGTATTCCCATGTCATAGATCGCGAAAGTGACTCGTCTAAAGACGATTTGCGACGTTTTATATAGCAAACAAGCCTTACTCAACAAAGAAAACATCGGTTTCAAAAACCCACAAAATTGGCATTTTTCCAAAGGGGTTAGTCCATGGATTTAATTAAAAAATTGGAAATTTGTTAAGAATTCGTTTTATGCAAAATACACCAAGAGAAAAGTATTTCCTGAAGTTCTGGTTAGAAAACAAGCCTTTCTAGACAATATAAACATGGATTTAAAAAGAAGGCAAAATTGACCTTTTTGCAAAGCGGATAGTCCATGATTTAGGTCAAAAAGTAGAAGTTTTTTCATGTTTTGTGTTGATCAAAAATAGATCGAAAAAAAGTATTTGCTAAGGTTCTAGATAAAAAAGAAGCCTTTAAAGACTATAAAAACAACTCTTTATGAAAAACGCAAAATTGGAATTTTTCCAAAGGTTTTGGTCCATCGTTTTTGTCAAAAATTTGAGATTTCTTCAACTTTGATTTTTATGCAAAATAGACCAAGAAAAAGTATCTGGGAACGTTCTAGTTAGGAAAAAGTTTCTATAATCCTTTGTAACCCCTTGTCAGCCCTTGCCACCCCTTGTAACCCCCTGTAACCCCTTGTAACCCCTTGTAACCACTTGTAAACCCTTCTAACCTCCTGGAACCCCTTGTAACCCTCAGTAACCTCTGGTAACCCCATGTATTCCCATGTCATAGATCGCGAAAATGAATCGTGATAAAACGATTTTGGACGTTTTATATAGCAAACAAGCCTTTCTGAACAAGGAAAACATCGGTTTCAAAAACCCACAAAATTGGCATTTTTCCAAAGGGGTTTGTCCATGGATTTGATCAAAAAATTGGAAATTTTGTTACAATTCGTTTTATGCAAAATACACCCAGACAAAAGTATTTGCTGAAGTTCTCCTTAGAAAACAAGCCTTTCTAGACAATATAAACATGGATTTAAAAAGAAGGCAAAATTGAACATTCTGCAAAGCGGATAGTCCATGATTTTGGTCAAAAAGTAGAAGTTTTTTCATGTTTTGTGTTTATCAAAAATAGATCAACAAAAAGTGTTTGCTGAGGTTCTAGATAAAAAAGAAGCCTTTAAAGACTATAAAAACAACTCTTTATGAAAAACGCAAAATTAGAATTTCTCCAAAGGTTTTGGTCCAGCGTCTTTGTCAAAAATTTTACATTTCCTCAACTTTGATTTTTATGCAAAATAGACCAAGAAAAAGTATCTGGGAACGTTCTAGTTAGGAAAAAGTTTCTATAATCCTTTGTAACCCCTTGTCAGCCCCTGTCATCCCTTGTTACCCCCTGTAACCCCTTGTAACCCCCTGTAACCCCCTGTAACAACTTGTAACCACTTGTAACCCCTTGTAACCCCTTGTAACCCCTTGTAACCCCTAGTAACCCCTTGTAACCCCCAGTAACCTCTTGTAACCCTCTGTATTCCCATGTCATAGATCGCGAAAATAGATCGTCAGAAAACGATTTTCGACGTTTTATATAGCAAACAAGCCTTTCTCAACAACGAAAACATGGGTTTCAAAAACCCACAAAATTGGCATTTTTCCATGGATTTGATCAAAAAATTGAAAGTTTTGTTAACAATTCGTCTTATGCAAAATACACCTAGAGAAAAGTATTTGCTTAAGTTTTTGTTAGAAAACAAGTCTTTCTAGACAATATAAACATGGATTTAAAAACAAGGCAAAATTGACCTTTTTGCAAAGCGGATAGTCCATGATTTTGGTCAAAAAGTTGAAGTTTTTTCATGCTTTGTGTTTATCAAAAATAGATGGAGAAAAAGTGTTTGCTGAGGTTCTAGATAAAAAAGAAGCCTTTAAAGACTGTAAAAACAACTCTTTATGAAAAACGCAAACTTAGAATTTTTTCAAAGGTTTTGGTCCATCATTTTTGTCAAAAATTTGAGATTTCTTCACCTTTGATTTTTATGCAAAATAGACCAAGAAAAAGTATCTGGGAACGTTCTAGTTACGAGAAAGTTTCTATAATCTTTTGTAACCCCTCGTCACCCCTATCACCCCTTGTAACCCCCTGTAACTCCTTGTAACCCCTTGTAACCCCCGGTAACCCCCTGTATTCCCATGTCATAGATCGCGAAAATAAATCGTCAACAAACCGTTTTCGACGTTTTATATAGAAAACAAGCCTTTCTGAACGACGAAAGCAAAAACCCACAAAATTGAAATTTTTCCAAACGGATTCGTCCATGGATTTGATCAAACAAGTGGAAATTTTGTTAACAATGCGTTTTATGCAATATAGACCCAGAAAAAAATTTGGTGAAGTTCTCGTTAGAAAACAAGCCTTTCCAGACAATATACACATGGATTTAAAAAGAAGGCAAAATTGACCTTTTTGCTAAGGGGATAGTAAATGATTTTGGTCCAAAAGTTAAAGTTTTTTCATGTTTTGTGTTTATCAAAAATAGATCGAGAAAAAGTCTTCGCTGATCTTCTAGATAAAAAAGAAGCCTTTAAAGACAATAAAAACAACTGTTTATGAAAAACGCAAAATTAGAATTTTTCCAAAGGTTTTGGTCTATCGTTTTAGTCAAAAATTTAAGATTTCTTCAACTTTGATTTTTATGCAAAATAGACCAAGAAAAAGTATCTGGGAACGTTCTAGATAGGAAAAAGTTTTTATAATCGTTTGTAACCCCTAGTCACCCATTGTCACCCATTGTAACCCCCTGTAACCCCTTGTCACCCATTGTCACCCTTAGTAACCCCCTGTAACCCCTTGTAACCCTTTGTAACCCCCTATAAACTCTCTAAACCCCTTGTAACCCCCTGTATTCCCATGTCATAGATCACGAAAATAAATCGTTTAAAAACGATTCTCGACGTTTTATATATCAAACAAGCCTTTCTGAACAACGAACACAAAAAACCCACAAAAGTGGAATTTTTCCAAGGGGGTTAGTCCATGGATTTGATCAAAAAATTGGATATTTTGATAACAATTCGTTTTATGCAAAATACACCCAGAAAAAACTATTTGCTGAAGTTCTCGTTAGAAAACAAGCCTTTCTAGACAATATAAACATGGATTTAAAACGAAGGCAAAATTGACCTTTTTCCAAACCAGATAGTCCATGATTCTGGTCAAAAAGTTTAAGTTTTTTCATGTTTTGTGTTTATAAAAAATAGATCGAGAAAAAGTGTTAGCTAAGGTTCTAGATAAAAAAGAAGCCTTTAAAGACTATAAAAACAACTCTTTATGAAAAACGCAAAATTAGAATTTTTCCAAAGATTTTGGTCCATCGTTTTTGTCAAAACTTTGAGATTTCTTCAACTTTGATTTTTATGCAAAATAGACCAAGAAAAAGTATCTGGGAACGTTCTAGTTTGGAAAAAGTTTCTATAATCCTTTGTAACCCCTTGTCACCCCCTGTCACCCCCTGTAACCCCCTGTAACCCCTGTAACCCCCCCTTTTGTAACCCTTTTGTAACCCCCTGTAACCCCCAGTAACCTTTTGTAACCCCCTGAATTCCCATGTCATAGATCGCGAAAATAACTCGTAAAAAAACGAATTTCGATGTTTTGTAAAGCAAACAAGCCTTTCTCAACAACTAAAACATCGGTTTCAAAAACCCACAAAATTGGCATTTTTCCAAAGGGGTTAGTATATGGATTTGATCAAAAAATTGGTAATTTTTTTTACAATTTGTTTTATAAAAAAGACACCCAGAGAAAAGTATTTGCTTAAGTTCTCGTTAGAAAAAAAGCCTTTCTAGACAATGTAAACATGGATTTAAAAAGAAGGCAAAATTCACCTTTTGCAAAGCGGATAGTCCATGATTTTTCTCAAAAAGTTGAAGTTTTTTCATGTTTTGTGTTTATCAAAAATAGATCGAGAAAAAGTGTTTCCTGAGGTTCTAGATAAAAAAGAAGCCTTTAAAGACAATAAAAACAACTGTTTATGAAAATCGCCAAATTAGAACTTTTTCAAAGGTTTTGGTCCATCGTTTTTGTCAAAAATTTGAGATTTCTTCACCTTTGATTTTTATGCAAAATAGACCAAAAAAAAGTATCTGGGAACGTTCTAGTTAGGAAAAAGTTTCTATAATCCTTTGTAACCCCTTGTCAGCGCCTGTCACCCTTTGTAACCCCTCGTAACCCCTCGTAACCCCCTCTTACCCCTTGTAACCCCTTGTAACCCCCTGTAACCCCTCGTAACCCCCAGTAACCTTGCGTAACCCCCTGTATTCCCATGTCATAGATCCCGAAAATGACTCGTCTAAAGACGATTTTGGACGTTTTATATGGCAAACGAGCCTTTCTCAACAACGAAAACATCAGTTTTAAAAACCCACAAAATTGGCATTCATGTTTCTAAAGGAGTTAGTCCATGGATTTGATCAAAAAATTGGAAATTTTGTTAACAATTCATTTTATGCAAAATACACCCAGACAAAAGTATTTGCTGAAGTTCTCGTTAGAAAACAAGCCTTTCTAGACAATATAAACATGGATTTAAAAAGAAGGCAAAATTGACCTTTTTGCAAAGCGGATAGTCCATGATTTTGGTAAAAGAGTTGAAGTTTTTTCATGTTTTGTGGTTATCAAAAGTAGATCGAGAAAAAGGGTTTGCTGAGGTTCTAGATAAAAACGAAGCCTTTAAAGACTATAAAAACAACTCTGTATGAAAAACACAAAATTCGAATTTTTCCAAAGGTTTTGGTCCATCGTTTTTGTCAAAAATTTAAGATTTCTTCACCTCTTATTTTTATGCAAAATAGACTAAGAAAAAGTATCTGGGAACGTTCTAGTTAAGAAAAAGTTTCCATAATCCTTTGTAACCACTTGTCACACCCTGTCACCCGTTCTAACCCAATGTAACCCCTTGTAACCCCCTGTAACCCCTGGTAACCCCCAGTACTCTCGCGTATCCGCCTGTAATCCCATGTCATTGATCGCAAAAATAACTCGTCTAAAGACGATTTTCGACGTTTTATATAGCAAACAAGCCTTTCTCAACAACGAAAACATCGGTTTCAAAAACCCACAAAATTGGCACTTTTCCAAAGGGGTTAGTCCATGGATTTGATCAAAAAATTTGAAATTTTATTAACAATTCGTTTTATGCAAAATACACAAAGAGAAAGCTATTTGCCGAAGTTCTCGTTAGAAAACGAGCCTTTCTAGACAATACAAACATGGATTTAAAAAGAAGGCAAAATTGACCTTTTTGCAAAGGGGATAGTAAATGATTTTGGTCCAAAAGTTAAAGTTTTTTCATCTTTTGTGTTTATCAAAACTAGATCGAGAAAAAGTGTTTGCTGAGGTTCTAGATAAAAAAGAAGCCTTTAAAGACTCTAAAAACAACTGTTTATGAAAAACACAAAATTAGAATTTTTCCAAAGGTTTTGGTCCATCGTTTTTGTCAAAACTTTGAGACTTCTTCAACTTTGATTTTTATGCAAAATAGACCAAGAAAAAGTATCTGGGAACGTTCTAGTTAGGAAAAAGTTTCTATAATCCTTTGTAACCACTTGTCACCCCCTGTCACCCCTTGTAACCCCCTGTAACCCCTTCTAACCCCCTGTAACTCCTTGTAACACCTTGTAACCCAATGTAACCCCTTGTAGCTCCCAGTAACCTCTAGTAACCCCCTGTATTTCCATGTCATAGATTGTGAAAATAAATAGTCAAAAGAAGATTTTCGACGTTCTATATAGCAAACAAGCCTTTCTCAACAAGGAAAACATCGGTTTCAAAAACCCACAAAATTGGCCTTTTTCCAAAGGGGTTAGTCCATGGATTTGATCAAAAAATTTGAAATGTTGTTAACAATTCGTTTTATGCAAAATACACCCAGAGAAAATTATTTGCTGAAGTTTTCGTTAGAAAACAAGCCTTTCTGGACAATACAAACATGGATTTAAAAAGAAGGCAAAATTGACCTTTTTGCTAAGGGGATAGTAAATGATTTTGATCCAAAAGTTAAAGTTTTTTCATGTTTTGTGTTTATCAAAAATAGATCGAGAAAAAGTGTTTGCTGATCTTCTAGATGAAAAAGAAGCCTTTAAAGACAATAAAAACAACTGTTTATGAAAAACGCAAAATTAGAATTTTTCCAAAGGTTTTGGTCTATCGTTTTAGTCAAAAATTTAAGATTTCTTCATCTTTGATTTTTATGCAAAATAGACCAAGAAAAGTATCTGGAACGTTCTAGATAGGAAAAAGTTTTTATAATCCTTTGTAACCCCTTGCCACCCATTGTCACCCATTGTAACCCCCTGTAACCCCTTGTCACCCATTGTCACACCTAGTAACCCCCTGTAACCCCTTGTAACCCTTTGTAACCCCCTATAACCTCTTAAAACCCCTTGTAACCCCCTGTATTCCCATGTCATAGATCGCGAAAACAGATCGTTACAAAACGATTCTCGACGTTTTATATATCAAACAAGCCTTTCTGAACAACGAAAACAAAAAACCCACAAAATTGGAATTTTTCCAAGGGCGTTAGTCCATGGATTTGATCAAAAAATGTCAAATTTTGTTAACAATTCGTTTTATGCAAAATACACCCAGAGAAAAGTATTTGGTGAAGTTTTCCTTAGAAAACAAGCCTTTCTAGACAATATAAACATGGATTTAAAACGAAGGCAAAATTGACCTTTTTGCAAAGCGGATAGTCCATGATTTTGGTCAAAAAGTAGAAGTTTTTTCATGTTTTGTGTTTATCAAAAATAGATCGAGAAAAAGTGTTTGCTAAGGTTCTAGACAAAAAAGAAGTCCTTAAACACTATAAAAAAAACTCTTTAAGAAAAACGCAAAATTAGAATTTTTCCAAAGGTTTTGGTCCATCGTTATTGTCAAAAACTTGAGATTTCTTCAACTTTGATTTTTATGAAAAATAGACCAAGAAAAAGTATCTGGGAACGTTCTAGTTAGGAAAAAGTTTCTATAATCCTTTGTAACCCCTTGTCACCCCCTGTCACCCCTTGTAACCCCCTGTAACCCCTTGTAACCCCTTGTAACCCCCTGTAACCCCTTGTAACCCCTGTAACCCCTTGTAACCCCAGTAACCTCTTGTAACCCCTGTATTCCCATGTCATAGATCGCGAAAATAAATCGTCAAAAAACGATTTTCGACGTTTTATATAGCAAACAAGCCTTTCTGAACAACGAAAACATCGGTTTTAAAAACCCACAAAATTGGCATTTTTCTAAAGGGGTTAGTCCATGGATTTAATCAAAAAATTGGAAATTTTGTTAACAATTCGTTTTATGCAAAATGCACCCAGAGAAAAGTATTTGCTGAAGTTCTCGTTAGAAAACAAGCCTTTCTAGACAATATAAACATGGATTTAAAAAGAAGGCAAAATTGACCTTTTTGCAAAGCGGATAGTCCATGATTTTGGTCAAAAAGTTGAAGTTTTTTCATGTTTTGTGTTTATCAAAAATAGATCGAGAAAAAGTGTTTGCTGAGGTTCTAGATAAAAAAGAAGCCTTTAAAGACTATAAAAACAACTGTTTATGAAAAACGCAAAATTAGAATTTTTCCAAAGGTTTTGGTCCATTGTCATTGTCAAAAATTTGAGATTTCTTCAACTTTGATTTTTATGCAAAATAGACCAAGAAAAAGTATCTGGGCAACGTTCTAGTTCGGAAAAAGTTTCTATAATCCTTTGTAACCCCTTTTCAGCCCCTGTCACCCCTTGTAACCCCCTGTAACCCCTTGTAACCCCTTGTAACCCCTTGTAACCCCTTGTAACCCCTTGTAACCCCTAGTAACCCCTTGTAACCCCAGTAACCTCTGGAAACCCCCTGTATTCCCACGTCATAGATCGTGAAAATAAATCGTCAAAAAACGATTTTCGACGTTTTATATAGCAAACAAGCCTTTTTGAGCAAGGAAAACATCCGTTTCAAAAACCCACGAAATAGGCATTTTTCCAAAGGGGTTAGTCCATGGTTTTGATCAAAAAAAATTGCAAATTTTGTTACAATTCGTTTTATGCAAAATACACCCAGACAAAAGTATTTGCTGAAGTTCTCGTTAGAAAACAAGCCTTTCTAGACAATATAAACATGGATTTAAAAACAAGGCAAAATTGACCTTTCTGCAAAGCGGATAGTCCATGATTTTGGTCAAAAAGTTGAAGTTTTTTCATGTTTTGTGTTTATCAAAAATAGATCGAGAAAAAGTGTTTGCTGAGCTTCTACATGAAAAAAAAGCCTTTAAAGACTATAAAAACAACTGTTTATGAAAAACGCAAAATTAGAATTTTTCCAAAAGTTTTGGTCCATCGTTTTTGTCAAAAATTTAAGATTTCTTCAACTTTGATTTTTATGCAAAATAGACCAAGAAAAAGTATCTGGGAACGTTCTAGTTAGGAAAAAGTTTCTATAATCCTTTGTAACCCCTTGTCAGCCCCTGTCACCCCTTGTAACCCCCTGTCACCCCTTGTAACCCCTTGTAACCCCTTGTAACCCCTTGTAACCCCTTGTAACCCCTTGTAACCCCTTGTAACCCCTAGTAACCCCTTGTAACCCCCAGTAACCTCTTGTAGGCCCCTGTATTCCCACGTCATAGATCGCGAAAATAAATCGTCAAAAAACGATTTTCGACGTTTTATATAGCAAACAAGCCTTTCTGAACAACGAAAACATCGCTTTCAAAAACCCACAAAATTGGCATTTTTCCAAAGGGGTTAGTCCATGGATTTAATCAAAAAATTGGAAATTTTGTTAACAATTCGTTTTATGCAAAATGCATAGAAAACAAGCCTTTCTAGACAATATAAACACAGGTTTAAAAAGAAGGCAAAATTGACCTTTTTGCAAAGCGGATAGTCCATGATTTTGGTCAAAAAGTTGAAGTTTTTTCATGTTTTGTGTTTATCAAAAATAGATCGAGAAAAAGTGTTTGCTGAGCTTCTACATGAAAAAAAAGCCTTTAAAGACTATAAAAACAACTGTTTATGAAAAACGCAAAATTAGAATTTTTCCAAAGGTTTTGGTCCATCGTTTTTGTCAAAAATTTGTGATTTCTTCAACTTTGATTTTTATGCAAAATAGACCAAGAAAAAGTATCTGGGAACGTTCTAGTTAGGAAAAAGTTTCTATAATCCTTTGTAACCCCTTGTCAGCCCCTGTCACCCCTTGTAACCCCCTGTAACCCCTTGTAACCCCTTGTAACCCCTTGTAACCCCTTGTAACCCCTTGTAACCCCCTGTAACCCCTTGTAACCCCCAGTAACCTCTTGTAACCCCTGTATTCCCATGTCATAGATCGCGAAAATAAATCGTCAAAAAACGATTTTCGACGCTTTATATAGCAAACAAGCCTTTCTGAACAACGAAAACATCGGTTTCAAAAACCCACAATATTGGCATTTTTCCAAAGGGGTTAGTCCATGGATTTGATCAAAAAGTTAAAAATTTTGTTAACAATTCGTTTTATTCAAAATACACCCAGAGAAAAGTATTTGCTGAAGTTCTGGTTAGAAAACAAGCCTTTCTAGACAATATAAACATGGATTTAAAAAGAAGGCAAAATTGACCTTTTTGCAAAGCGGATAGTCCATGATTTTGGTCAAAAAGTAGAAGTTTTTTCATGTTTTGTCTTTATCAAAAATAGATCGAGAAAAAGTGTTTGCTGAGCTTCTACATGAAAAAAAAGCCTTTAAAGACTATAAAAACAACTGTTTATGAAAAACGCAAAATTAGAATTTTTCCAAAGGTTTTGGTCCATCGTTTTTGTCAAAAATTTAAGATTTCTTCAACTTTGATTGTTATGCAAAATAAACCAAGAAAAAGTATCTGGGAACGTTTTAGTTAGGAAAAAGTTTCTATAATCCTTTGTAACCCCTTGTCAGCCCCTGTCACCCCTTGTAACCCACTGTGACCCCTTGTAACCCCTTTTAACCACCTGTAACCCCTTTTAACCCATTGCAACCCCTTGTAACCCCCTGTAACCCACTGTAACCCCCAGTAACCTCTTGTAACCCCCTGTAATCTCATATCATAGATTGCGAAAATAAATCGTCAAAAAACGATTTTCCACGTTTTATATAGCAAAAAAGCCTTTCTCAACAACGAAAACATCGGTTTCAAAGACCCACAAAATTGGCATTTTTCCAAAGGGGTTAGTCCATGGATTTGATCAAAAAGTTGGAAATTTTGTTAACAATTCGTTTTATGCAAAATACACCCAGAGAAAAGTATTTGCTGAAGTTCTCCTTAGAAAACAAGCCTTTCTAGACAATACAAACATGGATTTTAAAAGAATTCAAAATTGACCTTTTTGCAAAGGGGATAGTCCATGATTTTGGTCAAAAAGTAGAAGTTTTTTCATGTTTTGTGTTTATCAAAAATAGATCGAGAAAAAGTGTCTGCTGAGGTTCTAGATAAAAAAAAAGTGTTTAAAGACTATAAAAACAACTGTTTATGAAAAACGCAAGATTAGAATTTTCCAAAGGTTTTGGTCTATCGTTTTAGTCAAAAATTTGAGATTTCTTCAACTTTGATTTTTATGCAATATAGACCAAGAAAAAGTATCTGCGAACGTTCTAGTTAGGAAAAAGTTTCTATAATCCTTTGTAACCCATTGTCAGCCCCTGTCACCCCTTGTAACCCCCTGTAACCCCTTGTAACCCCTTGTAACCCCTTGTAACCCCTTGTAACCCCTTGTAACCCCCAGTAACCTCTCGTAACCTCCTGTATTCCCATGTCATAGATCGCGAAAATAAATCGTCGAAAAACGATTTTCGAGGCTTTATATAGCAAACAAGCCTTGCTGAAGAACGAAAACATCGGTTTTAAAAACCCACAAAATTGGCATTTTTCTAAAGGGGTTAGTCCATGGATTTAATCAAAAAATTGGAAATTTTGTTAACAAATCGTTTTATGCAAAATGCATAGAAAACAAGCCTTTCTAGACAATATAATCATGGATTTAAAATGAAGGCAAAATTGACCTTTTTGCAAAGCGGATAGTCCATGATTTTGGTCGAAAAGTTGAAGTTTTTTCATGATTTGTGTTTATCAAAAATAGATCGAGAAAAAGTGTTTGCTGAGGTTCTAGATAAAAGAGAAGCCTTTAAAGACGATAAAAACAAGTGTTTGGAAAAAACGAAAAATTAGAACTTTTCCAAACGTTTTGGTCTATCGTTTTTGTCAAAAATTTGAGATTTCTTCAACTTTGATTTTTATGCAAAATAGACCAAGAAAAAGTATCTGGGAACGTTCTAGTTAGGAAAAAGTTTCTATAATCCTTTGTAACCCCTTGTCAGCCCCTGTCACCCCTTGTAACCCCCTGTAACCCCTTGTAACCCCTTGTAACCCCTTGTAACCCCTTGTAACCCCCTGTAACCCCTTGTAACCCCTTGTAACCCCTTGTAACCCCCAGTAACCTCTTGTAACCCCCTGTATTCCCATGTCATAGATCGCGAAAATAAATCGTCGAAAAACGATTTTCGACGTTTTATATAGCAAACAAGCATTTCTGAACAACGAAAACCTCGGTTTCAAAAACCCACAAAATTGGCATTTTTCCAAAGGGGTTAGTCCATGGATTTGATCAAAAAATTGGAAATTTTGTTAACAATTCGTTTTATGCAAAATACACCCAGAGAAAAGTATTTCCTGAAGTTCTCGTTAGAAAACAAGCCTTTCTAGACAATATAAACATGGATTTAAAAAGAAGGTAAAATTGACCTTTTTGCAAAGCGGATAGTCCATGATTTTGGTCAAAAAGTAGAAGTTTTTTCATGTTTTGTCTTTATCAAAAATAGATCGAGAAAAAGTGTTTGCTGAGCTTCTACATGAAAAAAAAGCCTTTAAAGACTATAAAAACAACTGTTTATGAAAAACGCAAAATTAGAATTTTTGCAAAGGTTTTGGTCCATTGTTTTTGTCAAAAATTTGAGATTTCTTCAACTTTGACTTTTATGCAAAATAGACCAAGAAAAAGTATCTGGGAACGTTCTAGTTAGGAAAAAAGTTTCTATAATCCTTTGTAACCCCTTGTCAGCCCCTCTTACCCCTTGTAACCCCCTGTAACCCCTTGTAACCCTTTGTAACCCCCTGTAACCCCTTGTAACCCCCTGTAACCCCTTGTAACCCTTAGTAACCTCTTGTAACCCCCGGTATTCCCATGTCATAGATCGCGAAAATAAATCGTCAAAGAACGATTTTCGACGTTTTATATAGCAAACAAGCCTTTCTGAAGAACGAAAACATCGGTTTTAAAAACCCACAAAATTGGCATTTTTCTAAAGGGGTTAGTCCATGGATTTAATCAAAAAATTGGAAATTTTTTTAACAAATTGTTTTATGCAAAATGCATAGAAAACAAGCCTTTCCAAACAATATAATCATGGATTTAAAATGAATTCAAAATTGACCTTTTTGCAAAGGGGATAGTCCATGATTTTGGTCAAAAAGTAGAAGTTTTTTCATGTTTTGTGTTTATCAAAAATAGATCGAGAAAAAGTGTTTGCTGAGGTTCTAGATAAAAAAAAAGTGTTTAAAGACTATAAAAACAACTGTTTATGAAAAACGCAAAATTAGAATTTTTGCAAAGGTTTTGGTCCATTGTTTTTGTCAAAAATTTGAGATTTCTTCAACTTTGACTTTTATGCAAAATAGACCAAGAAAAAGTATCTGGGAACGTTCTAGTTAGGAAAAAGTTTCTATAATCCTTTGTAACCCCTTGTCAGCCCCTGTCACCACTTGTAACCCCCTGTAACCCCTTGTAACCCCTTCCAACCCCTTGTAACTCCTTGTAACCCCCTGTAACCCCTTGTAACCCCTAGTAACCCCTTGTAACCCCCAGTAACCTCGTGTAACCCCCTCTATTCCCATGTCATAGATTGCGAAAATAAATAGTCTAAAGACGATTTTCGACGTTTTATATAGCAAACAAGCCTTTGTGAACAACGAAAACACCGGTTTCAAAAACCGACAAAATTGGCATTTTTTCAAAGGGGTTAGTCCATGGATTTGATCGAAAAAATAGAAATTTTGTTTACAATTTGTTTTATGCAAAATACACCCAGAGAAAAGTATTTGGTGACGTTCTCGTTAGAAAACAAGCCTTTCTAGACAATATAAACATGGATTTAAAAAGAAAGCAAAATCGACCTTTTTGCAAAGCGGATAGTCCATGATTTTGGTCAAAAACTTGAAGTTTTTTCATGTTTTGTGTTTATCAAAAATAGATCGAGAAAAAGTGTTTGCTGAGGTTCTAGATGAAAAAGAAGCCTTTAAAGACTATAAAAACAACTGTTTATGAAAAACGCAAAATTAGAATTTTTCCAAAGGTTTTGGTCCATCGTTTTTGTCAAAAATTTGAGATTTCTTCAACTTTGATTTTTATGCAAAATAGACCAAGAAAAAGTATCTGGGAACGTTCTAGTTAGGAAAAAGTTTCTATAATCCTTTGTAACCCCTTGTCAGCCCCTGTCACCCCTTGTAACCCCTTGTAACCCCTTGTAACCCCTTGTAACCCCCTGTAACCCCTTGTAACCCATTGTAACCCCTTGTAACCCCTTGTAACCCCCAGTAACCTCTTGTAACCCCCTGTATTCCCATGTCATAGATCGCGAAAATAAATAGTTAAAAGACGATTTTCGATGTTCTTTATAACAAACAAGCCATTCTGAACGACGAAAACATCGGTTTCAAAAACCCACAAAATTGGCATTTTTCCAAAGGGGTTAGTCCATGGATTTGATCAAAAAATTGGAAATTTTGTTAACAATTCGTTTTATCCAAAATACGCCCAGAGAAAAGTATTTGCTGAAGTTCTGGTTAGAAAACAAGCCTTTCTAGACAATATAAAAATGGATTTAAAAAGAAGGCAAAATTGACCTTTTTGCAAAGTGGATAGTTCATGATTTTGGTCAAAAAGTAGAAGTTTTTTCATGTTTTGTGTTTATCAAAAATAGATCGAGAAAAAGTGTTTGGTGAGGTTCTCGATAAATAAAAAAGTGTTCAAGGACTATAAAAACAACTGTTTATGAAAAACGCAAAATTAGAATTTTTGCAAAGGTTTTGGTCCATTGTTTTTGTCAAAAATTTGAGATTTCTTCAACTTTGACTTTTATGCAAAATAGACCAAGAAAAAGTATCTGGGAACGTTCTAGTTAGGAAAAAGTTTCTATAATCCTTTGTAACCCCTTGTCAGCCCCTCTCACCCCTTGTAACCCCCTGTAACCCCTTGTAACCCTTTGTAACCCCCTGTAACCCCTTGTAACCCCCTGTAACCCCTTGTAACCCCCAGTAACCTCTTGTAACCCCCTGTATTCCCATGTCATGGATTGCGAAAATAAATCGTCAAAGAGCGATTTTCGACGTTTTATATAGCAAACAAGCCTTTCTGAACAACGAAAACATCGGTTTCAAAAACCCACAAAATTGGCATTTTTCCAAAGGGGTTAGTCCATGGATTTGATCAAAAAGTTGGAAATTTTGTTAACAATTCGTTTTATGCAAAATACACCCAGAGAAAAGTATTTGCTGAAGTTCTCCTTAGAAAACAAGCCTTTCTAGACAATACAAACATGGATTTAAAAAGAAGGCAAAATTGACCTTTTTGCAAAGTGGATAGTCCATGATTTTGGTCAAAAAGTAGAAGTTTTTTCATGTTTTGTGTTTATCAAAAATAGATCGAGAAAAAGTGTTTGCTGAGGTTCTAGATAAAAAAGAAGCTTTTAAAGACTATAAAAACAACTGTTTATGAAAAACCCAAAATAAGAATTTTTCCAAAGGTTTTGGTAAATCGTTTTTGTCAAAAATTTGAGATTTCTTCAACTTTGATTTTTATGCAATATAGACCAAGAAAAAGTATCTGCGAACGTTCTAGTTAGGAAAAAGTTTCTATAATCCTTTGTAACCCATTGTCAGCCCCTGTCACCCCTTGTAACCCCGTCTTACCCCTTGTAACTTCTTGTAACCCCTTGTAACCCCCTGTAACCCCTTGTAACCCCTTGTAACCTCCTGTAATCCCTTGTAACCCCCAGTAACCTCTTGTAACCCCCGGTATTCCCATGTCATAGATCGCGAAAATAAATAGTTAAAAGACGATTTTCGATGTTCTTTATAACAAACAAGCCATTCTGAACGACGAAAACATCGGTTTCAAAAACCCACAAAATTGGCATTTTTCCAAAGGGGTTAGTCCATGGATTTGATCAAAAAATTGGAAATTTTGTTAACAATTCGTTTTATCCAAAATACGCCCAGAGAAAAGTATTTGCTGAAGTTCTCCTTAGAAAACAAGCCTTTCTAGACAATATAAACATGGATTAAAAAAAAAGGTAAAATTGACCTTTTTGCAAAGCGGATAGTCCATGATTTTGGTCAAAAAGTAGAAGTTTTTTCATGTTTTGTGTTTATCAAAAATAGATCGAGAAAAAGTGTTTGCTGAGGTTCTAGATAAAAAAGAAGCTTTTAAAGACTATAAAAACAACTGTTTATGAAAAACCCAAAATAAGAATTTTTCCAAAGGTTTTGGTAAATCGTTTTTGTCAAAAATTTGAGATTTCTTCAACTTTGATTTTTATGCAATATAGACCAAGAAAAAGTATCTGCGAACGTTCTAGTTAGGAAAAAGTTTCTATAATCCTTTGTAACCCATTGTCAGCCCCTGTCACCCCTTGTAACCCCGTCTTACCCCTTGTAACTTCTTGTAACCCCTTGTAACCCCCTGTAACCCCTTCCTGTAATCCCTTGTAACCCCCAGTAACCTCTTGTAACCCCCGGTATTCCCATGTCATAGATCGCGAAAATAAATAGTTAAAAGACGATTTTCGATGTTCTTTATAACAAACAAGCCATTCTGAACGACGAAAACATCGGTTTCAAAAACCCACAAAATTGGCATTTTTCCAAAGGGGTTAGTCCATGGATTTGATCAAAAAATTGGAAATTTTGTTAACAATTCGTTTTATGCAAAATACACCCAGAGAAAAGTATTTGCTGAAGTTCTCGTTAGAAAACAAGCCTTTCTAGACAATATAAACACAGGTTTAAAAAGAAGGCAAAATTGACCTTTTTGCAAAGCGGATAGTCCATGATTTTGGTCGAAAAGTTGAAGTTTTTTCATGTTTTGTGTTTATCAAAAATAGATCGAGAAAAAGTGTTTGCTGAGGTTCTAGATAAAAAAGAAGCTTTTAAAGACTATAAAAACAACTGTTTATGAAAAACCCAAAATAAGAATTTTTCCAAAGGTTTTGGTAAATCGTTTTTGTCAAAAATTTGAGATTTCTTCAACTTTGATTTTTATGCAATATAGACCCAGAAAAAGTATCTGCGAACGTTCTAGTTAGGAAAAAGTTTCTATAATCCTTTGTAACCCATTGTCAGCCCGTCACCCCTTGTAACCCCGTCTTACCCCTTGTAACTTCTTGTAACCCCTTGTAACCCCCTGTAACCCCTTGTAACCTCCTGTATCCCTTGTAACCCCCAGTAACCTCTTGTAACCCCCTGTATTCCCATGTCATAGATCGCGAAAATAAATAGTTAAAAGACGATTTTCGATGTTCTTTATAACAAACAAGCCTTTCTGAACAACGAAAACATCGGTTTCAAAAACCCACAAAATTGGCATTTTTTCAAAGGGGTTAGTCCATGGATTTGATCAAAAAATTGGAAATTTTGATAACAATTCGTTTTATGCAAAATACACCCAGAGAAAAGTATTTGCTGAAGTTCTCGCTACAAAACAAGCCTTTCTAGACAATATAAACACAGGTTTAAAAAGAACGCAAAATTGACCTTTTTGCAAAGCGGATAGTCCATGATTTTGGTCGAAAAGTTGAAGTTTTTTCATGTTTTGTGTTTATCAAACATAGATCGAGAAAAAGTGTTTGCTGAGGTTCTAGATAAAAAAGAAGCCTTTAAAGACTATAAAAACAACTGTTTATGAAAAACGCAAGATTAGAATTTTCCAAAGGTTTTGGTCTATCGTTTTTGTCAAAAATTTGAGATTTCTTCAACTTTAATTGTTATGCAAAATAGACCAAGAAAAAGTATCTGGGAAAGTTCTAGTTAGGAAAAAGGTTTCTATAATCCTTTGTAACCCCTTGTCACCCCCTGTCACCCGTTGTAGCCCCCTGTAACCCCTTGTAACCTTTTTTAACCCCTTGTAACCCCCTGTAACCCCTTGTAACCCCCAGTTACCTCTGGTAACCCCCTGTATTCCCATGTCATAGATCGCGAAAATAAATCGTCAAAAAACGATTTTCGACGTTTTATATAGCAAACAAGCCTTTCTGAACAACGAAAACATCGGTTTCAAAAACCCACAAAATTGGCATTTTTCCAAAGGGGTTAGTCCATGGATTTGATCAAAAAATTGGAAATTTTGTTAACAATTCGTTTTTTGCAAAATACACCCAGAGAAAAGTATTTCCTGCAGTTCTCGCTAGAAAACAAGCCTTTCTAGACAATATAAAGTATGGAATTAAAAAGAAGGCAAAATTGATCTTTTTGCAAAGCGGATAGTCCATGATTTTGGTCGAAAAGTTGAAGTTTTTTCATGTTTTGTGTTTATCAAAAATAGATCGAGAAAAAGTGTTTGCTGAGGTTCTAGATAAAAAAGAAGTTTTTAAAGACTATAAAAACAACTGTTTATGAAAAACGCAAAATTAGAATTTTTCCAAAGGTTTTGGTCCATCGTTTTTGTCAAAAATTTGAGATTTCTTCAACTTTAATTTTTATACAAAATAGACCAAGAAAAAGTATCTGGGAACGTTCTAGTTAGGAGAAAGTTTCTATAATCCTTTGTAACCCCTTGTCAGCCCCTGTCACCCCTTGTAACCCCCTGTAACCCCTTTTAACCCCCTGTAACCCCTTGTAACCCCTTGTAACCCCCAGTAACCTCTTGTAACCGCTTGTATTCCCATGTCATAGATTGCGAAAATAAATCGTCAAAGAACGATTTTCGACGTTTTATATAGCAAACAAGCCTTTCTGAACAACGAAAACATCGGTTTCAAAAACCCACAAAATTGGCATTTTTCCAAAGGGGTTAGTCCATGGATTTGATCAAAAAGTTGGAAATTTTGTTAACAATTCGTTTTATGCAAAATACACCCAGAGAAAAGTATTTGCTGAAGTTCTCGTTAGAAAACAAGCCTTTCTAGACAATATAAACACAGGTTTAAAAAGAACGCAAAATTGACCTTTTTGCAAAGCGGATAGTCCATGATTTTGGTCGAAAAGTTGAAGTTTTTTCATGTTTTGTGTTTATCAAACATAGATCGAGAAAAAGTGTTTGCTGAGGTTCTAGATAAAAAAGAAGCCTTTAAAGACTATAAAAACAACTGTTTATGAAAAACGCAAGATTAGAATTTTCCAAAGGTTTTGGTCTATCGTTTTTGTCAAAAATTTGAGATTTCTTCAACTTTAATTTTTATACAAAATAGACCAAGAAAAAGTATCTGGGAAAGTTCTTGTTAGGAAAAAGTTTCTATAATCCTTTGTAACTCCTTGTCACCCCCTGTCACCCTTTGTAACCCCCTATAACCCCTTGTAACCCTTTGTAACCCCCTGTAAGCCCCTGTAACCCTTCCCATGTCATAGATCGCGAAAATGAATCGTCAAAAAACGATTTTCGACGTTTTATATAGCAAACAAGCCTGTCTGAACAACGAAAACATCGGTTTCAAAAACCCACAAAATTGGCATTTTTTCAAAGGGGTTAGTCCACGGATTTGATCAAAAATTGGAAATTTTGATAACAATTCGTTTTATGCAAAATACACCCAGAGAAAAGTATTTGCTGAAGTTCTCGCTACAAAACAAGCCTTTCTAGACAATATAAAATATGGAAAAAAAAAACAAGGCAAAATTGATCTTTTTGCAAAGCGGATAGTCTATGATTTTGGTCAAAAAGTTGAAGTTTTTTCATGTTTTGTGTTTATCAAAAATATATCGAGAAAAAGTGTTAGCTGAGGTGCTAGATAAAAAAGAAGCTTTTAAAGACTATAAAAACAACTGTTTATGAAAAACGCAAAATTAGAATTTTTCCAAAGGTTTTGGTCCATCGTTTTTGTCAAAAATTTGAGATTTCTTCAACTTTGATTTTCATGCAAAATAGACGAAGAAAAAGTATCTGGGAACGTTCTAGTTAGGAGAAAGTTTCTATAATCCTTTGTAACCCCTTGTCAGCCCCTGTCACCCCTTGTAACCCCCTGTAACCCCTTTTAACCCCTTGTAACCCCTTGTAACCCCTTGTAACCCTTAGTAACCTCTTGTAACCCCTGGTATTCCCATGTCATAGATCGCGAAAATAAATCGTCAAAAAACGATTTTCGACGTTTTATATAGCAAACAAGCCTTTCTGAACAACGAAAACATCGGTTTTAAAAACCCACCAAATTGGCATTTTTTCAAATGGGTTAGTCAATGGTTTTGATCAAAAAATTGGAAATTTTGTTAACGTTTCGTTTTATGCAAAATACGCCCAGAGAAAAGTATTTGGTGATGTTCTCGTTAGAAAACAAGCCTTTTTAGACAATATAAACATGGATTTAAAAAGAAGGCAAAATTGACCTTTTTGCAAAGGGGATAGTCCATGATTTTGGTCAAAAAGTTGAAGTTTTTTCATGTTTTGTCTTTATCAAAAATAGATGAAGGAAAACTGTTTTGTGAGGTTCTACATAAAAGAGAGACCTTTGAAGACTATAAAAAACAACTGTTTATGAAAAAGGCAAAATTAGAATTTTTCCAAAGGGGTTAGTCCATCGTTTTGGTCAAAAATTTGAGATTTCTTCAACTTTGATTTTTATGCAAAATAGACCAAGAAAAAGTATCTGGGAACGTTCTACTTAGAACAACGTTCCTATAATCCTTTGTCACCCCTTGTCACCCCCTGTCACCCCTTTTAACCCCCTGTATTTCCATGTCATAGATCGCGAAAATAAATCGTCAAAAAATGATTTTCGACGTTTTATATAGCAAACAAGCGTTTCTGAACAACGAAAACATTGGTTTCAAAAACTTACAAAAATTGGCATTTTTCCAAAGGGGTTAGTCCATGGTTTTGATGAAAAAATTGGAAATTTTCTTAACGTTTCGTTTTATGCAAAATACACCCAGAGAAAAGTTTTTGGTGACGTTCTCGTTAGAAAACAAGCCTTTCTAAACAATATAAAATATACATAGGGTTACAAGGGGTTACAGACGGTTAGAAAGGGTTACAAGTGGTTACGAGGGGTTACAAACGGTTACAAAGGGTTACAACGGGTTACAAAGGGGTTACAGAGGGTTACAAGGACTTACAAAGAGTTACAAGGGCTTACAAAGGGTTACGAAGGGTTACAAAGCGTTACAAGGGGTTACAAAATACACCCAGAGAAAAGTATTTGGTGACGTTCTCGTTAGAAAACAAGCCTTTCTAAACAATATAAAATATACATAGGGTTACAAGGGGTTACAGACGGTTAGAAAGGGTTACAAGTGGTTACGAGGGGTTACAAACGGTTACAAAGGGTTACAACGGGTTACAAAGGGTTACAGAGGGTTACAAGGACTTACAAAGAGTTACAAGGGCTTACAAAGGGTTACGAAGGGTTACAAAGCGTTACAAGGGGTTACAAAATACACCCAGAGAAAAGTATTTGGTGACGTTCTCGTTAGAAAACAAGCCTTTCTAAACAATATAAAATATACATAGGGTTACAAGGGGTTACAGACGGTTAGAAAGGGTTACAAGTGGTTACGAGGGGTTACAAACGGTTACAAAGGGTTACAACGGGTTACAAAGGGGTTACAGAGGGTTACAAGGACTTACAAAGAGTTACAAGGGCTTACAAAGGGTTACGAAGGGTTACAAAGCGTTACAAGGGGTTACAGAGGTTTAAAAGGGTTACAAAGGGTTACAAACGGTTAGACAGAGTTACAAGGGCTTACAAACGGTTGAAAAGGGTTACAAGGGGTTACAAAGAGTTACGAAGGGTTACAAGGGGTTACAAATGGTTACAAAGGGTTACAAGAGGTTACAAAGGGTTACAAGGGGTTACAAAGGGTTACAGAGGGTTACAAGGAGTTACAAGGGGTTACAAAGG